>CM036540.1:19285401-19502901 GCA_020745685.1 Tautogolabrus adspersus
CTAGCTTGCCATTTGGAGAGGAAGCAAAAATTGAGTTCACCCCTCCACATGGACAAACATGTGACAAACACACACACACACACACAAACACAGACTAATATATTACCACACACTCCTCAGGTACCTGTGACAACGTCCCTGACCAGCAGGGGTGCGTATGTTGTGAGGGTGAAGCCATGTCCGGTGCTGCTGTCCAGGACCGGGTCCCTGGTGATCTGCAGTGACAGTTTGGCCACGAAGTTCTGATTGGACAGACTGTTGGAGCGCTGCGACCTCCCATCGCCTAGCAACCGCTCTCTGAGAAGGTCAAACAGAGTCATGGGTCACCCGACAGGAGAATACAACACTGTGGTCACCAGGAGTTAAGATTCATGCAGATCAAATAGACACAGTTCACTGCCTGTAATGTATATCTCTTTCTATTTTACAAAACTCACAGTGTGCTGAAATGCTCAAAATAACAATATTAACATGAAGATTTGTAGCAGACTTTGTGTCACCATATTTCACCATCTTAATTTATATTTTAAGCATGCCAACATTTGCTAATGAGCACTGATAGGAATTTGTTTTCCAGGTATTGTAATAATTGTGACCTGATGATGGTACTATATCAAAGAATTCCTCCTCGAGGGATCTTTAAAATCCGTTTTACATTTTTTACATTTACATTTTTGGTCCTAGCTGAAATGTCAGAAGATCACCAAATCCTTTGCACTCCATAAATGTCACCTTACTGCATTACCTACAACCACGACATCGGTACATGTACATATATTTAAACCTCTGACCTTTTAAAGGAGGTCACAGTATTGTATGAGTCGCAATCACATCCAGTGAGGGCCGTGTGAATATCGTCTACTAGCTTGACTGCTAGCATTCATTAACAGGCCAAGTAACTGTTACTGTACTGAATACTTCCCACACAGTAGTCAACTCCAGAGCAAGAGAAAAGGTCACATTCATCTAAACCCCTATGCCTCAAACGCACCATGGGAATAAACACTATGTTTACATGTTGTGTTTAAATCTCACAGTGACCTCCTCACCCTGAGCCCCACTGTTCTGGCCAGCTGGTCGTGACATTATGAGACTTTATCCCCAGATTGAATAACAGTGATTTGATGGGCTTTCTCTTCGCTCTGCGTCCACTGCTGAGAGGGAGAAACCACGTAGCGGACAACAAGGAAATAAATGGTTTTTGAAAGCATATTTGTGGTTAAGTGTTGGGTGTGAGAGAGCGAAGGACAGTCAGGTTTGAATATGCACACAACTATGTGTTATGCATTTGAAAGTGTGGGTGTGGGGAGGGGATATGGTTTGTGTTGATGCCAAGTATTATCAAACTGGTACTCAAGTTTTATATTTTCATGTAACCTTTTTCTACTTTTTTTTTTCTCCTCAAGAAGCTGTTTTTATTCACAATGAAATGTCACCTTTACTCATCAATTGTCCAGCAACATGTTTTATTTAAAATGATAAATAACACATACAGTATAAAACGCTTCCCACTACAGAGTCTGGCAGAAGGCCTAGAAGTGGATTAAGCTGTTTTCTACCCCAAACTTTTTTATAAGTTGTTTTGTTTGTTGTCGATGCAGCACTTTGAGTCGGCATTTTCTGCTACTGTTTGCCAACATTTTCTACTGCATACTCAGTTGTTTTCTCATCAAACTCTACCCCTATGTCTCCCTAAGGACTCACTAATCATATGCTACTTTCTACAGCTGAAATGACGCAGGCAATGTCAGTATGTATTTTTGAAATCTAACAAATCACCGACCGGCGACCGCACTAAATGAAATGCGGATGCAGAAGTTGGAGTAGGGAACTATTTTTACGTATTTCTTTGGCAAACATATTTGAGCTTTTGGAGGATCTCTACTTTGACCTCTGATTATTTTCTCTTTTTTCTTTACCTGCTCAGCGACTCTCGGGTGCGACGTATTATTGTTCCAACCACCTGCTGCACCCGACTTGCCCTCCTAGCTGGAGACCTGCTCCTACATCGCTCCTTCTCCTCCATTTATCTAAAGGGACAAAACAAAGAGAGATAAAGAAGAGTATGAGTTCCCGACGTCATCCCAACAAGCAAAAAAACAAACACAGAGAGATAAGGAGACACAGAGAGAAGATGAAAAGATTTGGAGAAAGAAAAAAGGAAGAAATTGTTTAGAGTTTAGTTCTGTTTTGTAGGACTGTGTATTCAGGCTAAATTAGCATCTCATCTGCTGTGTTTTTATATTCAGAGCGTGTAGGCTGACTTGAATACGATGAATAATCAGATATGTGAACACAGAGCAAGGAAGGCTGAGGGAGGAAAAGAGAGGGGAGGAATGTTGCCAGAAGGAACAACAACACATGTCACACACATTCACAGAAATGACCTGATTCCCTAAAACGACTGCACAATCGCACACTAACGAAAATCACAAAGAACTTTAGCATAAATATGCTTCAATCTGCACGTTTGTTCTCTACAACTCTGCAGCTGTGAAACTTCTGCTTATCCTGCCCTTTCAGCAGCAGAGTGTTCAGGACATAATGAAGGATAGAGGGCTCAGTCAAACCCCAGGGAGACAAAGCTGGTCAGCATTGAATCCTGTCCAATGCTTAAGACTTACGAGCCCGCTCAACTGTGTTTTGTTTCTGTCAGCCGATCCATACGCTGGCTTTGAGCTTGTAGAGCCTCTGACAGTTCTCTGACAGGGTTTATTATCTACTGATACAAATATACTCTACAAAGGGTTCTGTGTAGTAAATGACCATGATGTTTCATTTGTGTTTAAAGCAACAGCAACAACATTTTTAGAGGGCAGGGTTATGTTGCAGAATCAGAATTTAATGTTTGTTTTGATTTATTTAATCTGCTTTTCACACCTGGATTGATCTCTTTGACTTCAAGGCACACAAACCTGAAGGAAACTTTAGCAGAAACTGGAAAAGTTGTGACCCAGACCTGATCAATACAGCTAATGATGATGAATGTCCAACTGAAACCCTAATGATCCATACTTTGGCCCGGGCAGCTAGCTGCAGGGAGCAGAGTTTGATCAGCTCTCTGAAATATGGAGGAGACTTCTGCAGGCCAAGACTTTCTGTTAACACTTTTCTGGCCTCCTGCCACACCTGTATGGGATATCTTAAAACAATCTGGTGTCCAATAAATGAGGAAGATAAACTCATTAGAGCGCTATTACTTCACTGTACTTAAAGTGTTGAGTAATGGGGAAACAATACACGCTGCACTGCAATCAATAGAGGATGTTAAACTGTCCTGCTGTGAGTAAAGTCATATTTTTGACTTTCTTTAAACGATCAGCAGCTAACATTTAATCTCACCTCTCTTTAAGTGACCACTAGTTTTCCAGAAATGACTAACATCTCTCAGTATGAGTAAAGCAAACAGTGTAGGTCTTTCCTTTAAGAGGATTAAAGCCCCTCGTTTTGCACCGCCCCACACAGGCCAGGGTGTCAATTTAGCACCTCTAGATTATCCGGATTGAGGCAGATTGGCGAGGGATGAGTGAGGGGAGGTGGGTGACAGCTGCACACAAGGAGCCGAGTCTGATTATTAACACAAACGCCCCGTTAAATCACTGAGAGCAATCAGTGTCATTTAGATCCTAAAACATGTCTGGACTTTGCAGGTGTATAGGTGTGCATGTGTTGTCTGTGTAGCAGTCAGTGCTGAGTCAGGTGACTTGTTTTTGCAGATATTCTTCTTCTGTCTCTCTTCAGACTTTCATTTTCTCCTCCCTCTCTCTCTCTCTAACCTCAGTGTCCTTGCTAAGTCAGGTAGTCGTCTCAGATGACAGTCTCTTCGGGCAGTGCAGCCAGCCATTTTTTATATACATGCTCATCCTTAGTTCAAGGTGTTTACTATCCTCACGCTTGACAATAAGAGCACACCAATGTTACACCCACTTTCAACGTTGATGACATGTTAAGTGTGTTTTATTGGTTCGACCCTTGGAATAAAAATAAAGTATTTCTCGTTAGTTAAATCTGGAAAGCAGAGAGAACAATGCGCAAAAAGACCAACCATGCATTCTAGTGCTGGAGCTCAATCTTTCCCACATGTTTTCAGAGAGCAGCACAATATCCTTCATTTTCATCCAAAGACTGTGAGAGTGTGACTCACCGTGATGTGGCTTGTCTCTTCAAGACTCCAGAACACAAATACCCTCTCGCCCTCTGAGACATCAGCTCTGCAGCCCCTCCAAGATTGGTTGAAAAGAGGTGGAGGGCTCCGTGTGATCATCAGGGCCAATCACAATCTGGTTGTGGCCACCTGTGCAGAGCAGAGGAGCACTGTTTGGAAGAGCTGTCAGATCCCATAAACAAGATGCACAATAACCACACAGTGGGTTTATAATTAGAATGAAGTGTGAAAAGACAGGATTTCAAGTGTGATTAAGTCCGATCAGCTGTATCTGCCTTGGATTTTGAACCTATTTATTGTAACAGAACTGTTCCAGTTGTTGATGATTTCAGAGAGAACACATAAGTATGTCAAGCAGAGCAGATGCGAGTCCAAACCAGCTATGTGGTTGTGGTTTTCCAAGAGGCCCCTCCTCTGGTCCCCAAGGCTCTTTCTCCCTCTCTCTCTCCCTCTCTCCCTTTCTCTCTCACAAGGCGATGTGGAGAGGAGGCACTCCATCTCCGCCTGGTTGTCTAAATTAAAATTTCATACCGCCCAGTTCAGTTAACATTTCTTACTGGGGCGCGCTCTAAAAGCAAAGAGGACAGCCTGTGATTCCGGATGTGGGGGAGAGAGAAATGCTGCCAGGCAGACAGAGATATCAGCCAATAATAAATGAGGCCAAGTCTTTCGTATGAACATCAGGGCCAGATATGGCTGAAACCTTAGCTAGCCTCTGGTTTGGGGAGAAAATACACACGTTGTAGTGAAAAGTCTGGCTGTTGAATAAGCTGAGATACTGACTCAACATTCTTGATTTAGAATAAGGGATACCGCCTTATTGTGAACTCGACTGTTGATCTGTGAAGTAAACTCTAACTCCACAGAGCTTTCAACTACAAGAGGGAGCACAAATCAAGGAATTGATAGTCCCATCTGTGCAGCTCTTCAATAAGGCCCTGTGTCCCGGTGAAAAGCCAGCACAGGGCCTAGACCCACACAGACTGCAGGGCACATGAATAATGCATGGTGCTAATGCAGCTAGCTAGGCCTTCTGCCACTTTGCCAACAGTGGCAACAAGGAAAGCGGAGCGCAGAAGAAGAGAAAGCCACAGGAGAGACGAATGGGGGTGGGGAGAGGGGAGGGGGCTCTAAAGGGGGCAGAGAAAAGGAAAAGGGATACAGAAAAGAGAACTGGTCAAAGAATGAAAAGAAAGAAAAGGCAGGATATTGCAGGGGGGAGGAATGGGGGAGAATTTTAAAGAGGGTGAAGAGGGCAGCGGCAAAGAAAAAGAGAGTAAAGCTGCAGGGGGAAAAAAGAAAGAACAAAAGTATCTACAGTGAGACATACAGGGGGAGTGAAGAAAAATATGACCAAGGATGCTTTTCTTCACCAACTGACAGCAAACAAGTCCAAAAGTCAGACAATGATATACGGCCATGCATTAAATAAATAGCCTAAATAAAACAACAGCCCATTTGTCTTTTTTTTTTCTTGACTACAGGCTGTCTTCAATGAAGAGATTGGTTCACGTCTTTCTATCGGTTTGACAGCATTTTCATCTGATCCTTGGCAGTAAAGATCCAGTGTCTGCAAACCGTTGATGAGTCTGCTCCTAATCTGGTTCAGAATCAATAGTAATCTGGAATTCTGTCCTGCGCTGTCGTGTCCTTTAGTCTCCAAGCTGCCGACACACACACACACACAGCTCATCAGCACGCCTTGTAGCATGCCTGGCCTTTTACTTTCCCTACTTTCTCTCCTCACTTTATCCTTTCACTCCTCTAACTGTGACATACAGTATGCGTTAAGACCTGTTAGGTCATTAACACTGTCTCAATCCCGGCGCAGAGGAGTCCAACCTGTGGCTATTAACCCCATCTAATTCCCCACTCTCTCCCCAAGGTTTCCTACTGTATCCACTGCTGTATCCAAAGTCTTAAAACTATATATGTTGAAATTCCCTGAGATTCCCCCACCTCCATGGTTATTTTCTTCAACAATGTCTCTCTGTCTTGGTCTAAACAGTCAGTTATTCAATCCTGTCTCCTGGTATGAGCCTGCATGCAGTTCATAGAAGTACTCTCTCTCTCTCTCTCTGTCTCTCTATCTCTCTCTCTTCAGGGGTTGAGAGGTGCCAATGAACTAGCAGCTTCTGTGCAGCCAGCTGGATAGAAAACAGACCAATTAGCACTGCTGGGCCAGACCGGGCCACGGCAGGTCACACACACACACCTGGACCAGGCCCAAGAGGTGGAAAATGTGTCCACATACAGCTGCTGACATAATCCAAGCTAATGGGTATGGCAAAGTGATTGACAGGGGGGAGTTTGTCAGCAAAGTCTTGTTGATCAGCTGTTCACATTAATGAATTAGGACTGGGGCTGTCTGGTGCAGCCCCCCCTCAATACACACACACACACACACATCTCCCCATAATATGATAAGTAAGTGAAATGTTACACAATCAGAAGCCAGACTACAGCAGAAGCTATACACTCCCCCACTGAACAACAGATTTATTTAGAAAGGAGCAGTTGGCTTATATCGATATCTCTTTTCTAAAACTGTCCCGTTCACACGAGCACAAACACATAAGCACACACACATACACACACACACTCTCCTTTCCAGTCAAATACAGTATGACACACCGGACACAGCTGCACCAAATGAGGCTCAGCATAGCAGCAGCAGCAGCAGGGGTTGATTCAGCAACTTGACAATTCATTTTGGCTCACAGTTGCTGTCAACGAATTTGGACACAGAGATCAGTGAACGTTCAGTTCAACAGCAGCACATTTGGCAAAAAATAAAGTGTGTGAATATCTGTATCATTTGTGTGTGTGGGACGGGAAGGCAGGTTTATGTGAGGCAGCTGGATTACCTCACATTGAATGAATGCAAAAGTTGTAAAAGTGAGGAACAACAAGTGAAGCAGTCAACTAATCCTCCAAAGATTCATATGAGGAATAAAATAAGTGCAGAATAAACAACATTATTTCATTTCCTGACAGAAAATATGAGACACAAAAGGTTACAAAAGCAACCATTTACACCCGTCAGAGACTGGTTCATGTTCATGCAACAAATAGTGGAATGCATTTTATGAGATCGTCGTATTTAAGATATTGTGCAACTTCATTGTCAGGTCAGATTCTGCAATAATCAAACATAAAAATATAACTGGATATATAAAATAGAAAGACAATCAAATCTTCCCTCTGCCATCTTCTCAAGAAATTAAACACTCGCTGATACTGGAATTTTCTTTCTTCATGCATTAATAACCAGGCTCCTGAGGTTCTCAGTGACACAGATTTACATTTTGGAAACTCAGGGTTTGCAAAATGGAATTAAAAGGCGTCCTTTCATGCAGCATTTTTTTAGATCTTTTTTTTTTGTGTTAAGAGGATTATTATGAAGAATTCAACTTGATTATTCATGAATTGATTTTAAAGTTGTTCTCAAGTTGTTTATTATGTATGAATGTTATGTAAGATGACTTTCTGACTGAAATGGTCTGTTTGTCTGTTGATGGTCTGTTCTGCATGCTTTGATTAGTTGCTTCCTTTGTTTACCTTTACCTTAAGTCTGTGCTAACTGTCAAATAAGAATGACATAACTATTATATGACAAGGATTTATTTCAGTTAGCTATAGTGGAGGCTCTGAAGGATCTCTGAGCTCGGTTTTCTGCAGGGGGGTTACTCTGAACGCAATCCTGGAACACTTAAGTTCATCATCTGACAAGGACATAGCCTCTGAGAGCGACGGAATATTTTTCTGGGCTTCCGGTGTAGCCATTGATTAGTGATAAAGGACTTTTGACAAAGACTTATTTTTCTGTAGGAGTCCATTTTTACAATCTGACAAGCAACATTAAGAACAAGAATGAAGTGGGTGTTGTGAAACAATAGATAAGATTCGGGATTGCTTAACGGTGGGTGTGTTCAGCCCCTTTTGCTCTCCACACTGACTGTTTTCCTGCATACACCCAATGCCTGCTACAATGCTAGTAGATGATACTTCTTGTACTACCAATGGAAATCTGAACCCTTCGATACCACATTGAGGGGCCCCAACCTCTAATTCTGTTGTTGTTTTTTTTCAGAGCGTGTAAACAGAGATTACTCTTTAACTTTACTCTGATGGTAACAACTCATATTGACAACAGAAGGGATGTGTTAAATCACTTGGAATCTTTTTAACCCTTTCCTTACTTCAGATATTCGTGGTTCCTCAGAGGATGAAGTCTGATAGCTTTGGTAATACATGTAAGGACACATTTTCATTTATTCATTTAATACCTCAACATCTATAAGATGGATTGGAACAACACTTTGGCACTGACATTTGTGGTTCCCAGAGGATGAATCCAAATGCTATTTAGGGGTCCAGATTTTTACCAGCAGCAGGTTAAAATCTGTGGTTTTTGGTTAAATTCATCAACAATTACCAGATGGATAGCTACTAATTTGATACCCAAATTCATCAATCTTGTAGGATATAGTGTACTTACTTCATTGATTCCATAACATGTTTTTCTTGGGCCATGAATGACTTTTCATAAGCCCTAACTATTCAATAAATTAACTGCTTCTAATCGTAAGTAAGCATGCTAACTATGACATGTTAGATCTGTCATTGCTTATATAGTAGCATGCTGATGTGAGCATTCAGCCCAAACAGAGCCGTGCTTCAGTAAAGTCTGACAGAGCTGCTAGTAGAGTTTTTAATCTTCTTTTTATGGTTTAGTTGATTAGTTTTGTGTGTGTTCCTATACAGTAGGGATGATGGGTTTATTAACCAGTTCATGTTTTACAAACTGTGTGGCATTGGTCTATGCTATGTTCTTGACCCCGTCCAAATTAAAATGCTACGGTAAATGTAGCAAGCACTTAAATCTACTAAGGAAATGATATAAAAACACCTATTAAAGTCAGCTGTCAAACTGCAGTGTGGATGTTTAAGTCTGCTGATTGTCATCAATGCTTGTGGTGTTTTTCTGGTTATTTCTCTGTTACCTGTCTTTCAGGCTTGAGCATATTTCCTGTTTTTCATTCAGCCTGTCAGCTCATTCCATTAGCATTATGAAGACAGGGCTCAACGTGCACCGCTCATTTAATTTCCCCTTTCATCCGCGACCTGGCGAGGCTTGAGTTCCCCAGTGAACTATTAAATAATGGGTCCTTTGAAGATTAATAGTGCGCTCGATGTGTTGTCTTACAAATCTTTATCGATGGTTCTGGAGAGGGACAGACAGAGAGACAGAGCGAGGAGAGGAAGATCTTGATGTCTGGGGAAAGTCTTTGGGTGTTAGAGAATGATAGATGTTGTAAGTCTGGAAAACTGTCTGCCTCTTCTGTTGCTGTCTGAGCCAATTTCCTTCAACTCAGTGATCCTTCAAATAACTGCACAATAGAGGGCTTATCTTTAAGTAAAGGTAGAGTAATAAGAGTGGGGCCAGTGAGCCAGCAGCTACAAAAAGGCCTCTAGGCTCTGGATAAAACTTATATATATAGCCACAGTATGATTTTATTTATTTCTCTCACAGCAAAGAACAGTAGAGGATAAACCTGGTTATGCAGCATTGCTTTACTTAAGCCAATTCTTGACTTAGTCATAACATTTTACATTAGCTTTGTGCAGAAATAGAGTTGGCCTACATTATGGCGTCATTGCCAGTCAATTGTGCCATCACCATGGAGCTGTCACATCAATGAGGTCACGTCTCCTTTTTCCACTGCAAGAGAAGCATGGGTACAGTTTGAGTAAAAAAAACACATTTACGTTTTGCCCCACCTCTGTTCTGATTTCGATCTGAACTTCATATCAGTCTATACAATCATCCATCCATCTGCCATCATTTTCGTCCACACCTTTCACCCCAGTCCATAAATGTATCGATTCATCTTTGCTGAGACCAACCAATATTGATAAATCCAAAGCTGCCATTAGCCAATAGCTGCAACAATATGAATCACATTCCTAAACAGTTTCACTTATTGATTCATCTAATGATCAGTTGATCAAGGCATTGGATTGGCCCAAAGCAAACACCATCCCAGCACCACAGTGTTCCCTGGAGACATTTGAAGCTAAGACTAAAGAGGAAGAGAGAGGAAGAGGATGGCTGGCTGCCTGGCTGCTGTAAGTGGGACACAGTAGCAGTCAGCAGGGCAGATAGAGGCTAATGCAGCCAGGCATCAAGTCTGTGCTGATGTGGACGCTCTGCCCAGTGTGTTCCTCCTCTGGCAGAGTAACCTCGGAGCAGCAGCATCTCCCATCACATGTTGTAGCATACATCCCTGAGTCATAGCACAGAGCCTGCAGCAGTGGCACGCACAAACTGTGCAGACATGAGTGCAAGCAAAACACTGAGCATCCACAGCAAAATCAGATCATCTGCACTTCACTGGCATTCATTCATTCATTGGTGTGCTTCAGTGTGTGTATCACAATAAGCAGCTGCATATGATAATGTTTTAAAAAAAACCTCAATGGTTATCTCGAGTGATGTCTCTATGCACAGTGATGGCTGTGCTAATACACGTGTTTAAATGGAACTGCAATCAGCAGTCATATTAAATCATGTCATGCATTAAATGAAGGCCCCAGAACAGCAAAACGCATTGTTCCGGTCTAGTTGTGTTGAGCTTATCATGCCTGGCACGGCACGGAATAGCGCAGGAAAGAGGCTGCTACTGGCCAAAGGATACGAGCACAGAAAAAAGGCGACTGTCCCAGAGTGTCTGCACATCGCCTACGCCCATTCACAATGTGCGTGTTTTACTACCCAGACTCCTGGCATCCCCCAGATCCGTCAGGATTTAGTCCGTTCATCTCCAATCTGTAGCCGCTGACGGAGATTTCACTGCGCATACAACAGCATGGATCTCCGTAATCACTGCATACGACGTGTTAGTGAATACGTAGATGAATGCCATTCAGTGTGGTGCAAAATGTCTCATATTCGGACTGTTATTTTGTATCGTACCGATTTATACTCAATAGGCCGAGGCTTAAAATGGGTTGTGAAAGTGAAAACCCACGTATCGACCGTGTCTATCGTCCATAAACGCTTTAGAAATGCTCTTAATATAATCGATATTTAGCTTTACACTGACCCAACACTATAACTTTGATCATTGACCGCAGCCATGCCAGCAAAACCAGGAGGCTTAACAAAGAAAAAAAAGGTCAGTCTTTTGTGGCTTCATTTTTAATTTTAATCGGATTTCAACCTGTCCATCACGTTCTTCACACAGGGACACGAGTAAAGCCTGCTGGCGTAGTGAAAACTACCGTCGGTTAAATTATTCATTTCGATGTGATTAAAATCAGTTCAAATGGCAGGAATGGATGCAAGGTGCAGGCGGTTCAGTGTACCGCCGGGCGCTCCTTCATCAGACAATAACACCGGGAAATGCCGACAAAACTCACCTCGTGGTCAGAGGAGGAGACAGACGGACCGGGAGACTGGCAACGTGAACCCAGAAAATATCACCGATGCGCAGATTTTTTTAGGTCGAATGATGAAGTCTGAAAAATATCACCGGCGTCCTACCCGGGCCGGATGGTGATGGTGATGGTGATGTGGTGTGTGGGGGGTTTGGCTATGTGCTGGATGCTGTCATCGTACTGGGACTGCTCTCTGCCTAATCCACGGCCCTGAGCTCAGAAATAACCCATCCCCTCCTCCCTCACTACGTCCCTCACTACGTCTCTCTCTCTCTCTCTCTCTCTCTCTCTGTCTCTCTCTCTCTCTCTCTCTCTCTCTCTCTCTCTCTCTCTGCCTCCTCTTCTGTCTGACCGGAGGACCCCCACCCCTCCCCCGCAAGGTCAGCTCTATCCACTGAGATACATAATAATAATAATAATAATAATAATAATAATGATAATGATGATGATAATGATAATAATTAATAGAAAGGCCTTTGTCACGTAAAATAAAACGTGTTACATATAAATGGTTTAATTTTCCAAAAGTTATTCTGAACATCTGAATGAATACAGTTCAAAGTAGTTCACAGTGTAGTTTACACGTCATAGTCAATGACCAGCATAATTTCAAAAACAAAAACAAACAGCACACAATCTACAAAATTGGAACTGCCCTCTCCTATTAAAATAAAAAAAAGGGGGGGGGGGGGGGGGTAAATGCCCAGTATTTGTTGTGTGTCAGCAGGTATGGGGTAATTTATCTAATTGAAATCTTGTTAAGCAGCCAGCGTTACTAAATCCCAATATCAAATAAAATAAGTTGTACATTACTGCCTGACTTCTGATTCGCTGTGTCAAAAATGTACATTATGCACACTTCTTAATGCCAAATTAAAGTAAAGGACGAGACAAAGGGGTCAATGGGATTTCTCTTTCTAATTTTGAACAAATATTCCCCAATTGTTTTGTGTGGTCATGCCCTCTCTATTGTGGGACTAAATACATATGTTTAAAAAACGGATCAACAGAAACACAACGACATAATATTATAAATAAATCAGTTTAATGAATGGAATATATTTTACAAAGTAAAATAATAAGGCTATTTCGTGTCGTATTGAACAACCTAAATACGATTAAAATCCCTTTATAAATGTGGTTATTTATTTTACAAGTAGCCTATTTGATATTTACTGCCACGGGGCCACAGTTTGATTTTTTTTTTTCTTTTGCTTTCTAGTGTCTTCATGAGGTTTGTCCCTCTGTGCGCGCCGTATGTCATCGTAACTTCCGTTGAACGTACTTCCGGTTTAGATTATTTCACTCATGCTCCTGCAACGGTGAATTTTTTTTAACCACGAAAGGCAGACGGGAGAAAAAGACCGAGTAAAAACACAGCTACAATGTTTAAACTAGAAGGACTCGGACCAAAGATGGACCCAGAGGAGATGAAGAAGAAAATGCGACAAGACGTAATCTCATCTTTACGAAACTTCCTTATTTACGTCGCCCTTCTCAGAGCAAGTGAGTTACATTAAAGCTAGGTGACATTGACATGAAGCACAACACAACCAATGTTGACATGTAAAACCACGATTCTTCAGCATTAAGGACATTGCTGGGTTAGCTCATAGTTGTGATAATCCGTTCAAACACCAGAGAAGACGAGGTCGAAAATTAAGGTTCTGTGTTCAACTGACATGCATGAATATAATTTGCGTTGGATATACACATCACAAAAAAATGATCTTGCCCAAACCTGCTCTGATCTAATACCTTGTTTTCTGCGTTTACAGCCCCATATGTGCTAAAGAAGCTGGACAGCATATGAGCAGAGCAGCTGTTTTCTTCCACCATCAACTGAGTTTCTCCATCAGAGACACTATGGACCATCATCGGCAGACAATGGGGGCCATTACAGCAAATCCTTTGACGATGACCAGAGTCTGTCAGTCACTGCACCTGATGCAACACCTTGATTTCATTTTTAGTCTTGTTCTTATGGTGTGTCGGCCTTTCTTGTTCAACATCAAGCCAAATGCAAAGTTTGGTTTTGTGTATACCTGCCATGTTCAAAAAATTATGAGACACAATGTTTTTGTCCTTGGTTTGTTACTTCTGAGCAAATCTGCTCTGTACTACACGTTGAATTCAAATTGTCAAACTGCTTTTGAAAAATTTCCAACCGAAAATCTGGCTACAACATTCTGAAGATCTAAATGAAAACGTTTTTGCCTCTTAATGTTATGAAATCACTGAAAATAAATAAAGAAAACAGAGAAATGTTAAGTGTCTTTTTCAGTTTTTAACACAACACATAAACTAAAACATTTCAGCAAAAACAAACGTGGTGCTTTTGTCTTTCCATTTTGATACAGCTGTTTGTCCTTGAACTTAAGATAGGCCTTTATTTTTTTGTCTGGAAACTTCATTATTTATTTTCTTCCAAAAGATACAGTTATGTTTTGTAACTGTATCTTTAATGTTACTCAAAGTAATACAATTGTACAGCCTTCATCAGTCATTTACTCCAGTGATGGCTACTGAGGGCCCATCAATGTGCAAGCAGGCAGCAGAAAAATGTACGCTTAACCGGTATGAGTACGAGTAAAAATTACTGATTATATTTCTAAGCAATGCTGCAAGATGTTCAGTATACACAAACATCCTACATGCAGGTTTAGTTTGTGTTCAGTCGTTGTGAAGACGTCTAAACATATTGTACCCCTCTGAATACTACTTTGTGGACACAGTTTAAGAATCTATAAGTAGCTTAAAATGATGCTTTTAAAGAAAGAGACCTAGAAGTAGAAGTACAAGTGAAAGGTTTGTGGCTACTCTTAAAGCTGTATTATGAAATCTCCCATATACAGTAAATGTATTTGCCGACTACATAGCTCTGTGAATGAAATCATCTTGGTCCTGTCCAACATCAGATACAGTTACTGTCCGTTACCAGTCCCAGACAGTTACTGAAACACTGGTACAGAAGCCTCTTTTTTTTGTGATTATAGTTCATACTGATTATAGATGATTAACTTTATTGTGCTTTTGTATATTTCTATGTATCGTGTTGTCTTTTATCCGAACCTTAAGTCCGTAATAAAGTTTGAATACAATCAATACTTATATAGACCTACTTGGTGTGTTCGGGACTCTTTGCAATCTGACAGCCCATTAATGAGATTTATAGCGGCAGAAGTACAGATATTAAATGAAAATGCAGTTCTACAATAGCACCACCTGGGGGCGGTGTTGATTTTCTCCGTGGGTTAGTGAGTCTAAATGAGGGAGGCGCCGACAGTTGATGTCAAAGCCGGTCTGTTGTGTGAATCAGTATCACCAGTTATCCCAACATAAACGCTTCACAAGTTTATATCTGAGTTTCGGCAGCGGAAGGCGAAAATCTGGCCAACAACTCGTGAGCTGTTCTTGACAAAGCTCGAGACCGTGCCGCATCCTTCCGTGTTATTGTTGACCAGGCCCGCCCATACTCCAGAGAGCATCTCTAGGAAACCCGGCAACAACAGACAAAAGGCTGCTGCACATCGCTACGGAGGTAGGCTTTTTTTGAAATGTCACAGTCCAGTGTGCCTGATGAGATGAGGACAACAGGAAACTGGTCTTTACGACACTGACTGTTTTTGACAATGACCTTCATTGTGTTATTCTGCTGCCAGCAGCATACATAAGACCTGCAATACTAAACCGCGGAATTTCCACTGCCTACTATGGACTTTCCAGGTCATTTCCAGCATATTTTCATGCAGCTCAACCATCAGCGTCTCCATGCTCAGCTGTGTGATTGTGTGGTGGTGGTTGGATCCCAGCGCTTCCAGGCTCACCGCTCCATCCTGGCAGCATGCAGCTCCCACTTCAGGGCACTGCTGAGCTCAACTGACAGTGGGGAAGAGCCTGGAGAGCCAGGAGGAGCTGACACAGTTGGAGGTGGAGGCCCCAGTGTGATGAAGTTAGATCCAGAGGTGGTGACACCAGAGGCCTTCTCCACTCTGCTAGACATGATTTACACCTCCACCCTCTCCCTGGGGGCCTCTAATGTGATGGATGTGCTGCTGGCAGCATCACACCTGCACCTTAATGCTGTTGTCAAGGCCTGCAAGCTCCACCTGTCCAGGAAAAACTTCCCTGCATCGCCTCCTAAAGGCTGGAGGTCAGTGCATCAGCAGCAGAGTCCATCTTCCCAGGCAGAGAGGGCAGCATTTCTTCAGGAGGTCACATCTGTTATGGAGGAGGGTGATGATGAGGAGGAGGAGGAGGAGGTAAGACTGGAGGTTAGTCAGTCTGGTGGAGTCGAAGAGCAGAGGATAAGTGGTATGCAGAGCTCTACAGAACTTACGAGCCACAAGAGGAAGTCAAATGAGGACAGTCTGAGTGGTAGGAAGAGGTCCTGCAGGATGCAGGAAGGGAACTACAAAGAGTGTTCACCTACTGTGACCAGAAGCGCCGTAAGCACAGAGGATGGAGGAGAGGAGCTGCTGTCACTGTCCGACAGACACTGGAAGGCCCGAGGTGAAGAGGAAGTTGAGGAGAAATATGAAGCTACAAAGGGTGAGTCAGAGGAGATCCAGCTGCCTAGCCAGTCGGACAGCAGTGCAGGAGGCATAGGTGCTTGGGAAAAGGGTGTAGACACAGATGGAGACACTGTGGTCAAAATAAAGGTGGGAGATGAAGGGGAAGAAGAGGAGACGATGATGAAGATTGAGGTGAAAAAGGAATATCTGAGTTCATACTCTCCAAATTTAGACACAGTAGCAAACAATTCTCCCCCTTCTCTACAAGACTACACTGCCAACTTGAATACACAACTTAATGAGGAGAAAATGGCTACTGCCTGTCCATCAGAGGCCAATGTTAGCTTTTTACAACCTCAGGCCTGCATAAGTCTTCAACCTGATGCTCAGAAAGATGATGGAGATTTAAGTGGGGAGTCAGAAGCAGGTGAATGCCTTGACAGCCTGTCAGAACTTGCCTTTTCCTGCTTCCTAAATCCCAGTGCTGAAAGTGAAATGGGAGCTCTGGACGAAGAAGACAGTCTAGCTAGCCTCACCGCTGCTGCAACTGCAGCTGCTGCAGCTGCCAGTGACTCCCCTGCAGCTGCTGGAGATTTGTGTCAAAACTCAGAAGAAGCAAGCACCTCAACTGTTCAGCCATCTGATCACTCCTCCTCACTTGTTTTCCCTGTAACCTCTGTCCCCTTGCAGCAGCTTCTCCCAACCCAGGGACCTAGTTTCAGTGACACACTCATCCTCCAGCCCACCCAGAACTCTCTTGCAGGATTCCTGAGCGGCATCAGGCCGAGTCTCGGCCTCGAAACCTCTCAGAGCCAACCCTCCAGAGTCGGGAAAAGCACAGGGGCGACGACCTTCCGTCGCATTGCCCCCAAAGTCCCTCCAGGGTCAGAAGCTGGTACAGAAAGTTCTCTTTTAGATGATCGTCCATCTCTAACCAGAGCCTCAGACGATGTTCTTTCCAAGTGCAAGAAAGCAGCAGCTGAAGACCATGTACTACTGGTGGAAGGGGAGAAGAAGTATGCCTGTAAAATCTGCTGTAAGACCTTTATGAACCTGACTGACTGTAAAAAGCACATCCGAGTCCACACAGGGGAAAAGCCTTACCCCTGTCCTAAGTGTGGCAAACGCTTTAGCCAGTCCTCCCACCTGTATAAACACTCAAAAAACACCTGCCTAAACTGGAAGGATGATCAATCATTCCCAGACACCCTGTTGTGATCAGCGTTGTGACCAGCACAACAGGGAGTCTGACTCAGAAACAACTCAAACGATTCTTTGAAATAATGAACTCATGTGATTGAAGTTGTATTTATTACTTTACTGAACAGTTTTTGACTTCACTTCGACAGTAATTTTAATCTTGACATGTTTTGTTTTTTTTGTCTTTACAATGCTGTGAGTTTTGTTCTCAGTGTTACATGAAATCTAAACAGACCAAATGAAACTAAACTGATGTTATTGCAGTGAAATTCTTCTCCAAGAATTATTTGACAGCTGCATCAAGATTGATAGGAATAACTAAAAGATGCATTTTGTCATTATTGATGTTACATCTATGAGCATGATGCCATCTAAGGCATCAGTTTTTATTTTTTCAAACATTCCATTTCACACAAAACTGGAGTGTAGTACTGTGTCATACCAGTAGACATGGAGCATTAGCATTTGAATAAAGTGCAGAATAAGACTTCAAAGGTTAATCTTTAGAGCAACTTTTACATTTAGTCTTACAATACTTAGCCTGAAAAGTGTTTCTATAAGTACTGCAGGCACAGCGGCTCAGTTTCGAGAACTAGAAGGCGAGTTCACTGGGCATCTCTCCTCCCTGTAAACCCCCCAGCAGGTTTCGAGCTGACAAAGCTGCCATGACGCCTCTCGTGGAGTAGGTGGCACTGCCAATGTGTGGTAACACCACTACACAAGAGATAAGTGAAAATGTTTGTCAAATCAGGAGGCTTAGTAGGAAAAGAGTCATGCCTACATATTTCACATCCCATCTACTCACCACAGTTATTAAGTGTAAGAAGAGGGTGGTTTGTTGGGAGTGGCTCGGGTGTTGTGACATCCAGTCCGGCTGCAGCGATCTGTCCGCTGGTCAAAGCCTCATACAGATCATCCTGATTTACTACAGCTCCCCTGAAAGCACCATTCAACACATTAGAGTCTGCATGTATGTTAACAACGAGCAAAGCTTGTGGCAGAAATTTATGACAGCCAAACTATGTTTCCAAACCAAAACTTTTCCTTTGATTTGTTCTATGACTGAGATCCCAGAAACACATCCAATACTGTCTGAAATGGTGCTGGATATCAGAAAGTACACCAGTCAATGCACAGGCCCAAAACCAACATTTGTTGGCTCAGCTTAAATCTTTGTATCTTTCTTTGTTTTTGTTTTTTTAGTTTGTTTTTTTAACAGGGACACATTCAGTGAACATTGCTTCCTATATTAAATACAGAGTAGATGCCATGCATACAAGTTTCTAGCCGTGGCTAATTTGCAACCCCTGTCCCTGGCTAGGCTTTTTATTTCTTCTTCTCATAAACAATACCTAACACTGCAAAAATATGTTTTGTGTCTGACACTAGCACAATGAAGGAAACTGGAAATCACAGATTTTTAGGCTAGTTCTTTTTTAGATTCAAGGTTATAGAAGTTAAACTTGTGACAGCCTAAACTATAGTCCACTGCTGTGCAACAATAAGATCATTGTCAATATTTTATTAATCGCACTGTTTAAGCTAGGTTTGAATTGCTTTGGAAGTCTACCTGCTTGAGTTGACAAAGACTGCTGTGTTTTTCATCTTGTTGAAGAAGGCCTTGTCACACAGTCCCTGGGTTTCTGGCGTCAGAGAGCAGGAGACAACAATGAAGTCACTCTCAGACACAAGTGTGTCCAGGGGAACTGTTCAAAGAAGAGGGAGAAAAGAAATTGAAGAGATGAAACACACATTATTATATGTTTACCTCATTTTATCTCCTGTTCTTTTTTCTTACTATGCTTTTAGTTGTTCCCCCTGTCACTATGTGAAGTTTTTCTTACCAAACTCTCCGCTAACATCAGCAGCATCAGCCTTGGCTGTTCTCCCAGAGTACAGCAGTCTCTTCACTCCAAATGGCATAAGTCTGCGAGCAATGGCCATGCCTGAACAAGAACCACAAAGAGTACCACTTATTTAACCAGTTTTAAACTTCCTTTGGAATTAATGTTAGACAATGCTATTAGAGCTGTCAAAGGGATCTAAATATAACATTTTATCTCTATTATAATGAAGATGTAGTTCCAAAGTAAATAAGGCAATAACCAATGCGTCCCAGTCCAATGACCCCCACAGTGCTGCCAGAGAGACCATAACCACACAGCATGAGAGGCTTCCAAGAGGTCCAGCCACCACTAGCAGACCAGGAGAAAAACATTTTGACCAAAGTTTATATCATTACTTGAAGTCTAGGTTAGGTCAAACACAGATTTTTTTTATAGACGAGTAAACAGGTTGAGACTGACTTTTTGACGGCCTCCACCCCCTCTGGTAATCTGCGAGCAGTGGCTAGCAGCAGGGCTACAGTAAGTTCTGCTGTGGCATCAGTCAGGACGTCTGGAGTGTATCCAACACGTATGCCGCTGTTTGAAAACATACAGTTATATATGTATAAGCTATGTTACACTTCATGCTGCTAGTCAAGGGTTAATTCTGTAGGGTTGACCTACCGTTTTTTGATTACGTCAAGAACCATGTGGTCAAATCCCACGGACAGGGTGCTGATGACTTTCAGGTTTGGTCCTGGAATTAGAGAAAGATCAGATGAGACAGATAAGAGTGTTATAATGATCAGCAGGCTAATTCTGAGGATTCCTTTTTTATAGATAGTTGGTTGACTGATTAGTTGATTGGTAGAAAATGCTGCCAAGAAATATGGATAATAGAATCATGAAATTAAAGTTATCTCTGGTTATGTGCACTTCTTGCTATTCTGTGTCATGTCATTGTAAATTTCAGTGTCTATAGAAAGTGTGCATACCCTTTTTGAATTTTCATATTGATTGTCTTGCAGGTCATGGAAATCTGGGTCAAATACTAGCTAAGGGGTTTATATGTTGACCAAAAATTGTAACACCCTGCTTTTAATCCCACCTTTGTATCCAAATCTATATCCCTCACTTCCTGACATCTCCCTGCTGTCTGCATCAAATATTAAGGCTGTCTGTAATAAAAACATAAACGAATGTCGAACATTTTAAATACAAGTAAATGTAATGTAGCTTTTTCTTTACATTCATAAACATAACATATATACATTCACTTATACAAAGATGATAAGAACCTGCAGCATCCAGAAGCTCTGCATCGATCTTGTCTGACAGCATACACAGGAGACCATGAGCCCCCTGCACCCCTTTGAGAAGCTCCGTCCTCGGCACAGGTTCATCCGAGTCCCACAGAGAAACATCACATCTGTTTACATGGACACAGAGAAGGACTAAATGCATGGGATAGCCTCATCCAGTCATACAGGCTGTCATTTAGAAGTAGTCTTGAATGTATGCTACTTTGTCAGAGAACTTATGAATCCATCACACCGAACTTTTCATTTGTGATCATCTCATATACATGCAATACAAGTGTCACGTGAATCCAACTAAACATATAAATGTGTAACGTGTTTCAGCCAAAGGAAAAGACAGCCATTTTACACTGTATGCAGAGCCACATGTTGTGAGGTTAGTTATTAGTTGTTTCTTTGTCTAATAAAAGTTAGCTGAAGGTCAAAAATACTGCATACACTCCAGCAGCAGATGACAATATCTTCATCCCCTCCGGCGGGATGCGCCTCGTTACGTAAACCTTCATAAGTTTTCCAACTGTCTGCATCCTAATTAAAGAGCCACAATGAACAAAATCCTCTTCGGATAATACAACGTGTTACTTGTATGACGGCTGGACGTCTGCACACTCTGCAAACAGGTTCTGTTACGTTTTAACCTGCAACGTCTGAACGAGAACTGGAAGAAACTACACTTCACTAGCTCCTGAAGACATCAGGAAGTACTTCTTTCGTACGTAATTCTTCTTCGTCTGGGTTTTAATGGCAGCTGGCATCCAAGAATTTGCATTACTGCCACCTGCTGGATTTAACTTCTCTTCACACGCTTAGATTCTTCTACAGACACGTTTTCAATACATAATCAAATAGGTATCTTCGGCCACAGTCCAAGTTACTTTTCAGATGTGTCCATCTTCAAGATGAATGTTTGTCTATGATATGTAGAATACTGTTTAAATGGCTGTGAACTGTTCTTAACCTTGTGAATATGACCTCCTCTCTTCTGTTACTCCTCTATTTTACTGTATCTATTTGGCTCTGAATTGAATATAAATATCTTCCCTTTGTCTGATTGCTCCATTACTGCTGCAATTCCTGTTTGAGTTTACTTCTAGATTCTTTACTCTCTGACTTGGATAATTTGAAGTTAATATCAATCCTCTCTTTCTTTGCAGCTTCCTTCGCCAACCTGTTCATCTTTTCATTTCCTGCAGTACCTGTATGTGCTGGAACCCACATGAATGTCCTATCTGAGACCTGCCTAACCACCCGTCAATGTGTAAGTATTATTGCATGGCTAGAAGATCCTGATTGAATACAGTACAAAGCATGCACTGTCACTGAGTCACTGCATATCAGCACTTGTCTGCCTTTGATTTGCTCCACCCATTTTAAAGCTACTGAAATAACATACAGCTTTACCATATAAACATTTCAGGAAATCTGACATTCTCTTAACGGCTCCAAAATTGTAGTGTGGTATTAACACAGCTGGTCTTGTTGCATCTGTCTTCTTTAGATCAATCTATGTATACTTAAACATGATCTGCATAGCTTTGCTCTATGTGTTCATAAAACTGACTTATTAAATCAACAGTTGTTTTTCACATAACTCTGTGCATGTGTGGAATTATAACTACTCTGGTTTCTCAAGTTGTACTTTATCAATAATAGTAATCATCTGAATCAGTTCCTATTTCATGTCAGGAGTAACTTTTTAAAAATCTTCTGTTACTTTTCTTTTTGGTCAAGGTGTGGGTTGTAAAACGCTTTGTCAAAAATTATCAGTAGGCTATCAATCAGTTATTAAATTATCTTAATAAGTAAGTAAGTAATATGTTGTTTGTGTAAAAAAATAATAGTAGTAGTGATAGTAGTGTTTTTAATTGAATTTATTGATACATGAACATGAAGCTAACATTTTGTTGCTGCTGGACAGGATGGGGCTTACTTCATTTACTGATCCCCAAGGATCTAATAAAGTCTTAAAATAATAACATGATTCAGTTTTATCACACTTGTTATTATGTACAACACTTAAGTGAGCTAAATGTAGCCTACATAATTACCCTATGTTTGCCATATATTATCCCAGAACGAAGATACATGGATCAAAATTAAACCTGCATGTTTAATTAAAAAGAATAGAAACCTGTACATTTAAAACACAGTTGAAATTAGACTTGTGCTAATTAGAGAAGACCTACAGCTACACAGCAGCATTTATGTTGCAAGGTACAGCAGTGTCTGAAAGAAGATTTACAGTGCAATATGAGTCTGTGCATACTTTAAGGTGCAATTGTGCTAATATATTATTTGTCGAGATAAACATTCAAGTGTCCAACTAGAGAATGTCTCTTTAAGACAGCTGTGCAGCTGAAAAATGCTTTAAGTCCAAGAATCAGTGTGCTTTCCCTCTGCCGAGGTGTTGTACAATCATATGGCTAGGGGGACGAAAGAGTTCTCAAGTATGTGGAGCAGGAGTGTGACAGCAGTCTGCCACTGAACACACTCCTCTGCCTGGTGAAGGTGCTGTGCAGAGGTTGGTGGATGTTGTCCAGGATGGAGAGCAGTTTGTCCAGAGTCCTCTCTGCCACCATCACCAGAGAGTCCAGCTCATGTGCCAACCACAGAGGAAGCCTTCCTCACCAGTCTATCCAGTCGTGCTGCATCCATCTTCTTGCTGCTTCCTCCCCAGTATAAAAGAGGACACAGTGGTCACCACAGACTGGTAAAAGATCTGCAGCAGCTTCTCAGAAAGTACAGACTGTGCAGTCAAGCCTGTTAAAAAAACATGTTGAGCAGGTTTGCTCTCACAATGTCCCTGTCCTCTGTTGCCCTTCTTGCAGCCTGTGATGTGTTTCATGCCCTCTCAGACCTCTCTCATGCTGTTGTTGCTTTAACACCAGCCAGTGACATGGTTAAATTCAGTCTCATCATAGAGACAAAAATCATACTAATTGTTTGTTGCTGAAGGGGGCGCACTTTCACATTATCAAATTATGTTGTGAAGGAGAATTAATCCACTACCTCCTCTCTAGGTTTTCTTTCTCAGATAAAATTCTGTAAAAGTATAGGCTACAACCCGGGGTTTTCTCCTCGTTGGTTATAAAAATCTTAATATTTACAGCCTATGATCCAAATGAACACCTGCATTTTATTCAGAAAAAAACAATAAAACTGTTTAAAACACGTTGGTGTCAACCGAGACCAATAAGCGTTTAGTAGGACTCCTTTTTAGCCCGACAGGTGGGCCGTTCCCATAAGTGCGGGACGTCACGTCAAAGCTTTCATTGCGAGACGACGTAGCTCACTGCTTGCCTGCGTATGACGTAATAGTCATTTCGTACATTTCCTGTCCTCGTGCTCGGGCTGCTTCTGCTCGGTGTGAAGTCTCCTCCTCCTCCTCCTCCTCCTCCTCCTTCTCTGGGGCAGCAGCTGAGCTGTAAATGGTGAAGTCCTCACCCTCGACGCAACAGAGGGCGGAATAAGGAGCTCTCAGTGCTTGGGAAACACATAACCCAGGTTACAAGCAGGAAATCAAAGCGGGGACTATAAAAGACAAAGGTAAGAAAATGTTCGTTTCTGGAATATCTATTTTTTAATATATAAATGTTGTCTTGTACACCGCAGAGGCGAACAGTATCGTCAGCTGCTAGCTCAGACTGAGGTACCGACTGCACAGCTTGTTGTTTATGTCTGTAGAAACGCTCCGCTGTCCGCTTTTAGCTCGTCAGGCAGGTTTTTTATTACTCTTGAAGATTACTCACCTGTTAACAAAAAACAGGATATAAACCCGCGTAGTATCTGCAAGCGACGAACTGAAGCCATATCTAATACTTGCTGTCATATAATGAAGGCGTAACCACTCACTCATGTTGATGGTCAACAGTACACACACTCAAGAAACCATTTATGGCAAGACTTTAGTTTGGTTGATTTTAGGTCTTTGAATTCTATTTAGAGCAATTATTTAAATTATGCAATTTCAACTCCTTTTGTTAATGATTTTTAAACACTTTTGAGACAAATACTTTTATGTTCTTTATATACAGACTTCAAACCTACTTTAGAAGAACAATGAACACATCTATCAACATTTATTCTTTTCCTTTTGTTAGTCTTTAATTTGGTTAATTGCATACACAATACAGTTGTGTGGCACTAAACATAATGCATAAAATAACCAGATAATATCTGTAATGTCTGCTAATCTAGGGAGGGAGCTGAATTACCAAAATACTAAATCATCATAATATTGAACCTGTTTACTCAGTTATATCCTCAACAGTGTTGGTGTAATTAAAGCAGCAACATCAAATCTCTGATGCTTTATGTATTCGATGTATTAGATCCCACATTTGGTCATATTGCTGGATCAAACAACAACAGGTCTTAAAACTATTTCTTCCAATTCATAAAACATCCTAATTCAAGTCATCTGACTCATCAGTTGGAATCTCAGGTATTAAGTCTATTTATTGGTTGTAATTTAATATCCATGTGTCATTCCAGAACAAAAACAGAATTTGCCCCACCCTCGACACACTTTTGGCTGAGGAGCCTGCAGAGCTTGTCTGAGCCCGCCCGCAGCTGCAGGTTTAGTGGAGACACACCTGTACTGTGCCATGGCTCTGTTGACCCTGCATAGGATCCCATCCATCTCCTGCGCTCCTGTGAGTTCATCTACATACAATCTTTACAAAAGCAAGTTAGTTACGTTGCGTTATCTAGTCAGATTCTTAATGTTTTTGTCTTTTCTTTATAAATAATGAAGCAGAACTAAAAGTTATTATTGGAGGACCCTTCAAGTTCTTCATGAAGAGAAGTCGGTCCTGATTATGTGCCTTTGTGGATTTCATCACAAAAATAGCCTGAATGATAAAGAGCCTGTGGTGTTTCTCAGGGTTGTGATTGCATTAATAGGTTTACAGATAAACATTTATACTCTCATCAAAGGGAATTCACTGAGTGATTGGATCATCTTCTGTCAATCTGAACTCGCACTGCCACTGTAGTAGTTTAATGCACACATATTTATAGAAGGCATATAATCACACAACCACTGTATCACCAGCATCTGTCTTTAACTCTCATTCTGTCTCATCTATTGAACTAGCTTTTCTTTACAGTCTTCATCATTGCCAACTTAACCAAAACCGACTAGATTGCGGCTCTCATTTTTTTGCATACTTTGTCACAGAATCTAATCACTTTATTATCTTAACTTGTGCTCTCTTTTTTTTTTTCTTCTTCAAACCCTCATCGTTCCTCTCCTGGCTCCTGCCCCCCATCTCTTCTTTCTTTCTTTTTTTCTTGACTCTGTCTGGACTTGTCAGTTGCGTAACAGGTAATGCTACTGAATGTTACTGTCTCTCCAGTTTCTTTCTCTTTTTAAACTTTTGTTGCTACTGCTACCCCCCCCCCCCCCCACCCACCGACCCTTCCACTCTTTAACTTTTTATCTTTATATAGTTTTTTACTTAAAATATATTTATTTCTTTTCTTCCCCTTCAGTGTTTTCTTCCCTTTGTTCACATGTCACTCTGTATCTGTCTCCTCAGTCCTCACTTCAGTCTTCCTCTGCATTTTATCTATGTTGCACCACATTTCACCCAAACAGTCCACAGGCAGTTACAGAACATGTTTTCCGGCCTCTTGTGTACACATTTTTCTCACAGGAAAAACTTTGCACACACTTTCCCCCTATGCTCCCAGAAAGTTTGTTCCTGTGTGTTAAAAGCTCATTTTTTTATCAAGTGAGAAATCAGTCCTTTTGGGAGCATTAGATATAGTGAAGTGTATATAGTGTTCTTGTGTGTTCATTTGGGTTTGTGTGATACTTCAGCATCAGCTTTGTTAGAAGATGGATGTCAATATGTCAACTCTACATTTACAAACAGGTTCACAGCAGATATTTAACACACTGTTTGACCCTTTAGTAAAACTTAAAATAAGACTTTTAATAATCTTAAAACCTATCACTATTAGAACCAAAAAGTATGATTGCAAGATAACATAATGGGGTTTGTACCGAATTTAAAAAAATGAATCTCAGATCCAACATAACTGAAGAGGTTATGTTTAATATTTAGTATTCTTCATGAGACCTCCTTGTATTTTATTTTATTTTTAAAGGATGAAGGCTTCCAAAACCGAGGAAGACTTCAGAAAAGGTAGATGTTTCTCCATGTCTGGTCCATGAATTGTAATCCATCAAAATGATTCCCAGTTAGAAGATGACAGCAGCATCATCCTAACTGATCTTTGTCTGTGTGTAGAGAGAGCTTTGCCCTGGTGAAGGGGGCTGTCCTTCAGCTGGAAGAGGGCGAGAGAGGGTGCCTTCACGAGGAGACCTCTTCGCCTCCGACGTCTCCGGGGAAGGAAGGTGATGGAGCGTCAGACAAACGCCACAGGCAGATTCATGCCATGGTGGAACAGCTCAGACCAGAAGATACAATCAAGCTGGTGAGGACGTGTGCTTACGTGCGTTATTTGCTAAATCAGATCAACAAAGTGGTGTTTACTTACCTCTTATTAGTCATACATTCAGTATGTGAGTTCACTCTAGGGCTGATACTGTTTTTATGTAGTGGGTCTGCAATGGTGTGACACATACACAATAGTTTCCTTGTTTATGGCATGATATACATTAATCGTTTATGCTCTCTCCTACATGAATACATTTATTCAGCGGGTTGCCAAACCCAATCATTGCCACAGCCTCCCTGGTCCCATGCTCCCTTACGTAAATAATGCCAGAATTCCACAGAGTTTGGTCTAGAGATTATGGGAGCTAAAGAGCATGGTATTGTCAGTGACAAACATGGTAACAAATAACACAATCAGATACAGTTTAGACTGTTCCCCTCCTCTCTATTAGAAGAAGTATCAGCATTTTTACATTCAGCAGAGACCAAAGAGAGAGTCACACAAACAGGAGGCTCCAGCCTTGTCATTGCTCAAGTAGTTTACTTGTGAATAACAAGCATTTGATTGGAAGAACCAGAGCAGAGAATCAGAGTGCTAACCATCACACACACATCACACCTTATCAATGTGATAGACAACCCCAAATTCAAAGTTGCTGCGTTGTGTAAAATGTAAATAAAGACAGAATGAGATTATTTGGAAAACATTAAAAACCCCATAGGTATATTTGATTTTTAAATTGCACAAAGACAACTTGTCTAATGTTAAAACCAAAAACAGTTTGACAACATGTTTCAAAAACGTCAGAAAGAGCATCCCAGAGAGGCTGAGTCTTCCTGGAGTAAAGATGGGGAGGGATACACCACTCTGTGAAAGACTGTGCTGGTAAATGGTGCATCTCCGATTCTGTGGATTTCATCATCTACAGTACAGAAAATTATCTGAAGATTCCCAGAATCTGAAGAAATCTCTCTATGCAGGGGACAAGACCAAAAACCAATATTGGGTGGCCATGATGTTCAGGCCCTGAGACGGCTCTGGCTTAAAAACAGACTTGATTCTTTAGCGGACATCACTGCATGGGTTTACAGTGAACACTCCCAAAAACCATTGTCAGTATACACAGTTCTCTCTCTACATTCATAACTGTAAGCTGAAACTCGACCATGCAAAGAGGCAACCGTTTATAAACCAGATCCAGAAATGCCAGGCTCATTTAAAATGGCAAATCGAAAAATCCTAGACTAAAGATTAGAGGGACCATCCGGCTTGTTTTTAGCACACAGTTCAAAAGTATTTGAGAACAGTGAATGGTTAACCTGCACATTTATGAAGGCTCAGTTACTAATGAGCCACACATACAGGATTAGGAGCAACATATGCTGCCAAATAAACAACAGCTTTTTCAAGGAAGGCCATGGTCATTTCAGCAAGACAATGTCAAACCACGTTCTGCACGTATAACAACAGCACGGCTCTGTAGTAAAAGAGTCCAGTTGATACAGTGGCCTTCCTGCAGTCCTGACTTGTCACCCATTGAAAATGTTTGGAGTATTATGAAGCGTAAAAAAGGCAAAGGAGACTTTGAACTGCTGAACAGCTGAAATACATCAAACAAGAATGGTAAAACATTCAAAATTACAGAAACTTCCTGGACAGGAAAATACCCAAAAGGAAGTTAAGTTTTCAACTGTGTGCAATTAAACAGGTTTATTTGGTTTAATAGACAACTTAAAACTTCAGAGAAAACATAGACATTTTATTGATTTCAGATGTTTGCACTACTCTTTTCTTCCTCATTCTGCTTTCAGTATTTCACATCTTCTTTTCCTCTGCACTCTGTCATGCAGGCAGTGCAGTTGGAGTCCACCAGCTCGGTCAGAGTCAGATATCTGATCGTTGTCTCCACCCTCGGAAACAAACAGGAGAGCATCCTGCTGGGAATGGATTTCCCCAACTCAGACAGGTGTGTGTAACTAAGACGCTGGTGTAATGTGTCAGAACGAAAGCACAAGATAAGAAAAGTCAATTCAGCTAATACAGTGTTGTTTTAGTATTTCGTTACCTTGGGTCACTGTGTCCTCCCTCTCTGCAGTGATCAGTGCACCATCGGCCTGGTCCTTCCTGTATGGAGCGACACACAGGTTTATCTGGACGGAGACGGGTAAGAAACATTTAAAACAGGAAAGAGGATGAAATTTCAAAGCACAAGAAAGGAGTTTTTTAAGAGGCTGCAGCACAGACGGGGCAGACTGATGTCTGGGCCACCAGCCAGAGATAATGTGAATGAGTAATGTGTCTATTTATGGAGCCGAATCATTCTTAATGCATTTCAACTGCTCCTATCACTCCCTCAGACCTTATATAAGCAGGGGATCATGGGTTTTTTGCAATTAAATGAAAGTAAAGTGTTTGCTTCTCTAGTACCAAATGTTCAGGGAAATCAAATATAGAACACTAAATGTTGCTACTTGTAACTGTTAGTGTTATTTTTAGTGTTAATAACCAGCTATTATTCGGGGCTGTTAATTTGCTTAAGCCCACTGGTCACAGTGTTGGTTTTAAATGCCGAGACCCCTTATCTGTTGATTGCAGCGAGAAAGTAAAGAAAGGAGCTTCAAAACTAGCAGTTCCAAAATGATCTATGCTCTCACAGTGTGATGGATCTATTGTGTTTTAACTAATGTGCTGTCATAGTTCAGTGTGACATGTACGAAACACTCAGCATGTTCACCCACATGAGGCCAAATCACACCTCTAACCATGCTAATGCTCTCTCTCTCTCTCTCTCTCTCTCTTTCACACACTTTCTCTCTCTATTCTCACATGTTCATCCTCCACTTTCTTCACAAGAACTGTCACAAATTTACACTGAATAAATGAATAATCTCTCTGACTGTCCAACAATGCTTCCTGTCATCCAAACTTTCTCTGACGTGATATTGTAGCTCATATGTCTGTCCTTTTTTCCACAGTGGTTTCAGCGTGACCTCAGCTGAAGAGTCCAGAATTTTTAAGCCTGTGTCCATGCAGACCATGTGGTGAGAGAAAATGCTGACACCCTTGAGTCACTGTAAAAGACGTCAATGTCTTGACAATGGCACTCAGCGCATCACTTCAACTGAACCGTCACATTCTTCGCCAGCAATGAAATTACTATTTTGAAGTGGGGTTGTTTGGGGTACTTGTTAATTGCTAACAGATCAGTGTATGTATGACTTACAGTTTATGGCAGTCGGAATGGTGGAAGATATTTTAAATTCTTCAGATGGGACATGTTTAAGTAGCTAAAGCAGTCGGGCCACTAACCCTGTGTACAGCTGTACAAAGCTTAGCTTTTATGTATGTAAGAATTCTGGTTGCCTTCTCCCAACAGGAGCCTCTCTGACTGACATCTACTTAAGGTCAAACACAGACGATTGGTTAGAACCTCATACAACCCCACTCCAAAATATTCAAAGTGTGTTTTCAACTTCTGTTGCCTGCTTTTAGATTTCCATTGGTCTCATACATACATTATCACCTGCCCTAATACTTACCATCTGCATGGCTGTAAGGTCAGTGTTGCAGGCGTTGCACGGCTGCTGTGAGCGGGCAGTGAAGGCAGTTGTGATCCCAGGAAATGGCCTTGAGTGGGCCGAACACTACCATCAACACATCGAGTCGGACCGATTCTGCCTCAACGAGTGGGAGGCCATGAACGACCTGGAGTCGGTCCGCAAGGACAGTAATGGACAGACGTAAGAAAGTTGTAACAAAATAACAATGCTAGTTGTCACATGTCTGCCTGTGCTCATTTTTCTTTTTATGGTGTAAAAAGCTTCGCAGAACGGACTTCCAATGAAGGGCTGATCAAAGAACACCTGAGAGACATCATGAGGACTGAAGACCTGGACAACCTCACATCTAAAATGGTGAGACGAAATAAAATAGGGGAAGTTGGCTACTATACTTGAGTATAGTAAAGCATGCTTGAAGAAATAAAATGTTTATGTACCTGCTTTAATCTTTCCTTTGCTACTATAGGTGCACACTGCCCTGAAGACCAGGATCGGCTTCGACATGAGACCCTATAAGGAGTACATTGACAATGAGATCCTGGTCACCATGGCTCAGATGGACAAACCCTCCAAAATATTTGACTACCTTTACCTGGTGAGGGATTGTGTGCATTCAAAGACTGTACTTTTTTGTTTTTGTTTGACCCTCGTACTGCATCTCTTCTTGAACTTTAGTGAAATCTGCTTTCACTAGGATGTTTTCATGTGACTGTCACTTCCTCTATTTGGGAGATGTGTGTTGACAGAGATAGGGAAGACAACTCTGTAGGCTCTTTCCTCTTTTTCTTTTTTTGCCTTCTGTGACCTAGACTGAACCTCTCCCCCTCCTCTGGTTTCAGGGCTCTGAGTGGAATGCAGCTAACTTCGAGGAGCTGCAGAAAAACAAGTCAGTGATTCCAACTGCAACCCTTAATGCAGCTTGGTGCACTGTTTCCTCCTCGCATGGTTAATGCTCATTGTGCATTATGTTTTTTCTGAATCACCACTCTATGTTTGTGTCTGTGTGTTTTTTTCAGAGTGGGCTATATTCTAAATGTAACGAGGGAGATCGACAACTTTTTCCCAGAGTCCTTCAATTATTTGAACATCAGAGTGTATGATGTGGAAGCCACCGACCTGCTGTTTCACTGGCCGGACACGTACAACTTCATCGACACTGCAAGGTTGTCTGAAAATCCACAGACATCAGAAAGAGCATAAAATCCTCACTAGTGAAGACGCATTACATTTTGTACTCTTTTTAGACTTTGACATTGCATCAGCAGTCAGAAGGGGAAATGTTTGACAAACAGAAACTAAAAAATGTGTGCCGACAAGCGATAGAAAAAAACTTTTTGTATTGTTACACAATACCAGGGCAGTTTGTCGACAGTCCTTTCAAAGCAAAAGTTGGGATTTTATGGAAATACACTGATTGACTTTATAGTAGAGTTACAGTGCATGAGTAAGTGATATCACTTTGCATCTTCCTGCCAAATATGAAGCATGACACTCAAGATGGTTAGCTTAGCACAAAGACTAGTAGTGGAGGGAAGTCAAGCTGTCAACAGTTTCAAAATCAGCACCTCTAAAGCTGCCAGACTATATCTAGGCTCTTAGCAGTTGCCAGGCAACCAGTGGATACTCTATCAAAAATAATCATACCAAATATAACACCCTGAGGTGGGGGAAAAACAGCTTATTGTTCTTTTGTGGCCACATAAACATGCACATTCCAGCAGACTATCTTTGGATTTATAACCTTTATCCTTCCTATTTTTAAAGTTAAATCACCAAAAAACTAGAAGCAATCTTTTATTTATTTTTTATCTTTGTGTGTTATAGAAAAAGTGGACAGGCGGTGTTGGTGCACTGTAAGATGGGCGTTTCTCGATCTGCATCTACTGTGATTGCATATGCCATGAAGCAGGAGCGCTGGCCTCTGGATGTGGCGTTGAACTATGTTAGAGACTGTCGGTCCATCATAAAGCCCAACGAGGGCTTCATGAAACAGCTCCTGACCTACGATGGCATCCTCGTTGCAAGGTTGGGCTTTCTATCAGCTGTGATGTTCTATGTGATAAAAGCAGAAATGAAAGAGAATATACATATATATACATTTATGAACGTGCCAATTTCTGTGACTTTTGAGGTTTGTTGATATTTGGGTTTATATGATTGTGCTGTATGTTTCTTCATCTTTTCAGCCAGCAGCGCCACAGCAAACTCTGGAGGCGAAGGTCTAGAGACCTTAGGCAAAAGTCAGTGCGCAACAAGGAGGGAGGAGAGGAAGGAAAGCCAGAGGACGAAGGTGTGGAGGAGGATGAGGAACTTGAATCTGACGAGGAGGATGAGGAGAGTGTAGATGAAAAAGAAGATTCAGCAGAAGATACTGAGGTATTTAAAAACATCATTATTTTTTCATTAGTAATTAAAGCAACAATATGTAACTTCCACCTTAAAATAATAGTTTCAAAGTCGGCGTGGAGTGCGTACAGCACTAGCCATTTTACCCCGTCTCAGTACAGTTTCATACAATGACTGAGGCTAAGAGCCAATCTGAAGCTAAGAGACAGAAGAGGATGGTGATGGATAAAGCTAAGAAGAGAACAAGAGAGAGTGACTGAGCAAGAAGCGAAATGCACATCGCTACAGATATTATTCACAACAGATTGGGACGTAATGTTAGGCTCCATTATCGGTGTCAGCGTTGTCTCCTGTTTAGCAGCTTTAATGTGTGCAAGTGATGTCTCAGGCTTGCATACAAATATATAAATCCATCTAACGCCAAAAGTCGTCTCTTCAATGGGCTGGTGACACTTGCAGAGACATATTAGAGCAAAATCCGGTTATGGATTGACATAGTTCTTTGGCTTCGCACAACACAGCTCCTTTGCTTGTCAACAAATGCATGCTGCTGGGGAGGCTTTACAGCACTGTGTGTCTTATGACAGTGCAGTTGCACTCTGAGACCTTCAGTCGGCGCCAAAGAGCACCAAACTGACTTTTTCTTCATGTTCATCATCTTCCCTAATCCATCCAGGTGTTTATTGAGCCCTCACAGATGTGTGACTCCGACCAACGACCCGGTCAGATGGGACCAACTGATGGCAATCCTGTTATCACAGTAAATGAACCAGACAAGGTGAGCACACATAAATGTTCTTTTAGTCACCCACTGCACTTGAAGAAATGTATCTTCACTGGGGGTTTTTATTGGTCACAGATTTTTCTTTTTCTTTCTCCTTCTCATCTTAAGGTTGCTTCAAGTGTTAATCGCAGTGGCAGGATGAACCTCTTCTCCCTCATGCAGTCCATCAGTGAACTGGACGATGTGGATAAAGGACAGGTAAATAAAGCCCTGTGTACTTCCTTTAAAACTCTGTACTGTTAGATTGGTGCAAACACCAATAGCTGCTCTGTGAGTGTAGAAAATTCCGAGAACCCTTGTGTATAAAAAGAGGTACAAGATACCTGGACTAGCACTAAAGGAAATGTGAATCTATTGGTTCTTTTCAAAACTGAAAGCCAACTAGTTGTTTTTCAAAGTGGAAAGTTACACTATCAGTTTAATTTGAATAATAGAATTTGTTTTTTGTAATTAATAAATTACAATATATAAACATTTAACAATTATACCAGAAGAATGGGATCCAGAAAACATTTAAATGTCACATTTCGACATGTGAACTGCTTGTAATGTTACAGCTTTTGTTGCTATAAGTCTCTTACATGAGTGACGGCTGCAACTTAACCTTTAATTATCAAATTACAACACTTTCCTTTTTTAATGAACTAATTAATATATCAAAGAATGTATTATCATAAATAACACAGAAGCAGTAAATCATTACTTCTAAGAGCCTTCAACCAGCAAACCTTTGACATTTTTGCTTGAAAAAAGACTGAAATGGTCAACTAACTGTCAAAAGTTTGCAATTTATTTTCTTTCAATCATCCATGGTACCTGGAGATGTGTGCCAGTACACATTAATTTCCTCTGAGCTTTAATCTACGTCTTCACATTTTGTTCTTTTCAAAGCTGCCTGGCAGCCCAAGGCGGTCTCCAGGGCAGCGGAGACGTAGCCAGGGGCGACGGGGTCTCACTCACCAAAGGGCATGTGTGGATGTTTCACCTGAACCAGGGAGTTTGCGGGACAGCGGACAAAATAAACCCTGAAGTGATCAAAGCGGTGAGAGAGCAGTTATTAAGAGGAGGGAGGGAGACGAGAAGGGGAGAAAACACGTTTGATGAAGGAGTCCACACCTGAAAATGTGCTCCAGTAAAATGCCAAGGTTCCTGTATACACTGATACGTTCTGGCTTTCTGTTTAGATTGTAAAAGCTTTAATTTATGTTTTTTCATATCTTTGTTCACTTTTCATCAAAGTGTAAATTGTATTATGTTATTATAAACTATCTTCAGAACATAATTTACCACATGTAGAAGAACAGGTCTCTCCCTCTGTGGTGCGTCTCCCTTGTTCTCTTCTTTGGCTCACCCCAAAGATATCTATGCAATGACTGTTCTCCTTTCCTTTCCTCTGTTAATGTGATGCTGTATGCTGCTGATTCAAGGCAGACCGTTTTAAATGTGTCTTATATTCTTATCAGAAGTCTTTTCCAGGTTGTCCACAGACGGAAGGATTTCACTGTATCCAAGCTGTTTAAGAACAAAGTCAGGGCCAGTTTAATGGCATGAGTCTGTTTGCCAAACGATTTATTCCTATGTGCCAATGAATATATTTAATTTTTTAAATCTTTATTGTGTCAGTACTGTTAGAAAGGAATGTCTTTTTGTTATTCACCAGGACTGTATGAGTGCCTTCAGCCTGAGAAACATGACTCTGTGTTGGTGTTTTGAATGGTTTTACTACAACATGGAGGCTGTATATTGTTTGTATCCTCTGCTGTTTCTCACTTGATTTGATTGCAGTATAAATGTAATTCCTAAAGTTATGCATGTACACGTAATGCGTATGTAACAGCTGATTTCCTGTGAGCATGTTAATTGTTTTTATACCGACATGTGAGGCCAAATTGTTCAGGGTTTTCTGTATTTATATGTACCTTTTATGGGTCAAGGTAAATTATTCAGTACACTGTTTTAAACTCTGAGGATCACTCAATGCTGATGTATGAATATTCCAATTTTAAGCTGATGAACCCAAGCTAATTTACATTTAATTTGCATGCTCACCATTGAATAAAACATGCACTTTATAATCCCACAACACACACTGTTCACACTGCCTGAGCCAACATCAAGTTATGATTAAATGATTCTTTTTCAAAATCTTGTCCATGTCTTATGTCATTGGTCCCCAGTGGGTCCAAAGCTTTTTCTTTGATAAAAGCAGGCGGAGCTCCAAGAAAGAAAAAAAAAGAGGTTGGGAACAATTCTATGGCTGAATCTCGATTGCCTCCCTAAACCCTGAGCCCTTACGGACTTAATTGACGTCACCTGTTAAGTGATTGAGTGCACGAGGCTGCAAGGACTTGAAAAGGTTTAATACCAATGGGACAGCACTTTGTGACCATGACAGCATGATGTCATGTGGCATTATGTATTTTTATTTTACATTTTTTACTTTACTCACTCACAGCCCCCTGGCGCTTATAAAAAGTTCTGACTTAATATATAGGCTATGTACATTTTTCCATTGTGGGATAAATAAATGTTTATCTTATCTTATATAACGGGACTAATATGCTCTCCGTCTCTTCCGTTTTATGGCGTTTGTTTACCTTTCCATTCTTGCGGTTCCCTTGGGAATCTTATGTTTCATGTCTCAATGCTAAGAACTCTGGGTAATTCTCTCACGCCAAGTCTGCAGATATGCCCACTTATAAAAAGGGTGCATAAAGGGCTTGAAAAGTCAGCGAGAGATCCCTCACTCACTTGACGATTCAACGTTGGGACAGAACTCTGCCCTCAGACTTAGCGGGAACACACATCAAAGTCAGTGAGTGTGTGAGGGTGGACATCGAGATTGGGCCATTGTTAAGCTCTGCACTTTCTGAACCTCTCCCGCTTACAATGAGAACTGAAGAGGACAATATAGATTATATTAAAAATTCTTTTTTGAATAATGCACCAGAGGAGAACTGCTTTGTTCACAGATATTTTATACACAAGAGAAAAACACAAGTTTCCTTTTATTTTGATTTTCTTTCCAGAGTCTGGCGCTGGTCATTTTATCTCAGCAGAGTCAAAATTCTCAAGAGCTGTGAGGAAGGGGAAGTAGACGGTTTAACAAAACAGCTCAAGTGATAGATTCAGGTACCAATGTATTTTCTTTTGGGTTCACTGAGAATAATTCCTCCTCCTTTCATCGCTGTCCTGAAAGACTGAACCTATGAAAGAAAAGAAAAACATTAAGGTTTAGGGGTTTAAGGGGAAAAAAAGACAAATCAACAAATGCTGTAAGAACTCACAGCATTAGAGCGATACGCCCAGGGAATTTCCCTGTAAACCATCCTAGTGATGCCAGCCTGCTGGCATCGCTGTGCCAGCACCTCGCCAACAGCCTGACATGCTGCCACGCAGCGTGTGGAAGGCAGCTCCTTTTTCACCGCCCACTCCTTAGTTGAACAGGAAACCACCGGGTCGGAAGAGGTGCTGGAGAACACTTCTGCCGTCACATGGTGCTGAGTACGAGAAAACACCAGCCTGGAAAGATGAGAGAGACCATCATTGTAAAACAGAACATAGATACACAAGAGGAATCCCATGAGAGGAATTCTACTCAATAGAAGTCTCGCAATTATGACCTTTATTATTTGAATGTCTGTTGAATGTATTTGTTTTATAACAGTACTCAGGTCTCCCTTAAAATAATATATCAGTCTCAGTGGTGCTTAGCAAAACACTATGTAACTTTTTAAAAATCATTAGAGAGAAAATCACTATTTCTGTGCCATTATATTCTGTACTTATTCTGTAAAAGAAGATTTCTGAAACCCATAACATTGGCAGTGTAATGGACCTCAACTGGGAAACGAATTGTCCTATTTTACATCCTAACGATTAACATGCAACAATATCATAGACACATTTGTCCCATTTAATCCATTCAGCAGACATACCTGTGGTAGAACTCCCTGTGGGGCCAGCTCGTCTTCCAGCCTCGGTCCTTCACAGCCAGAGCCAGCTGCTCCAGGTTCCGGGGGTTTCTGTTCTCAAAGGTCGGGTTCACGGCTTCATTATCATCAGCGCTGGGCTCCGGCTCGGAGGCTGCCTGACTCAAACACCGACCTGGAGTGCAAAATAACGACAAGCCATATTACTGTCAGTCAGGATGCATAGTCCATATAAAGATTTGATATGTGTGTTGAACTAGGTCACGTTAACAAAGACTAACAATTTAAATAACCGCGAATTTAAACCCCAACACGAATATGTATCCGAGTAACTGTATATGTACAATGGTAATGTAACAGAAAAAGCTGTTATCAAAAGAGCATTACTTACCCGTTTGATTCAAAGCTACAGTCGGACGACATTGATGAATTTGACCAAAAACCTGCCGGACACTGCGACAAATTCCGCTTAAAGCCATTCCCCTCTCAACTGTATTCAAATCTAAAATTGAAATATATCATTTACAGTCCAAAAGGCCTTCTATTCATCGGAATATTACAGCATGCCATTCAACCTAGGCTTTAGACAAGAAACCACTCTACCTTGTGGATCGCCATCTTTGACATTCGGACAACATCCGGTTGGATAATTGGTGCTACTTTAGAAACAGCCCTGACAGAAGGAGATGTCAGCGATCCAAGGGTTCCGCTTGCATGTTTTAATTTGTGAGGTTCAAAAAATGTCAGTGTCAGTTCAACTATTGACTGTACCTTTATTTGCGACAAATACATGTTTATTTCCTTTTTCTCAACCCACACATTTGTTTGTGTCAATTCAGCTCTTGAGTACTTCGAATTGTCCTGATGTGTAGCCTGGCTGCGTTGGGAAACTTAAACTGATTATGTATATTCATCGTTTTAAAATGACTTTCATTAGGCACTATCTCTACGTGAGATGGGGAGAGCGAGGTATAATTTTATAATTTTAATAATTTTATTTGGCAAATGTTTAATAGATTTCCCCCATTTTAATGGAGGAGGAAATGTGAGCATGCCTCTTATAATTTTAATGTTCCATTTTTTTTTACTTAAGTTAAAAACACTTTAAGGCAACTTTGGTATCAACATATCATAAGGTAGCATTTCACCATATTCACTTTAACTTGCGGGATTGCCTTTATAACAATACTTAATTTTTGTACATTTCTATAGCCTATAGCATTGAATTGGAATTACCTGTAATTTTGATGTTTCGATGTGTCATTATACAAGTAGTCTTATGAGGTTATATTGCGTGGAAAGTGTCAGGGATGATCTCAAGAACCTAAGAGGTAGGTTGTAGGTCAAGCGTTAAATGAATGATCTCTATCCATAGTTATATATACTCTGATAAACATCCACGTTTTTTGGGAACTCCAACCTTTTTTTTCTTTTATAAAATCAGAGAAAGATTATGTCAATCAGTAGAAGGTCATTAAATATAATACGCCTGAATGTAGTTAATATAACCAGGTAGGCCTACCGGTGTAATCCCCTTTTCGACCTTGGTGTGGCAGTAACGATGAAGGAAGTTGAAGTTACGACCACTGGATATGAAAACGAGGAAGTGTCCGTACAGCAGCTGAAAATCTGCTAGAAATAGCTGATCGCTTGTGATTATAAATTCCGTGGCAGGTGAGATGATCATTTGATTTTGTACAATGCCATTGAAATGTACCTAACCTTTAAATGATTTCGTATACTGAATGCGTCTAAAGGATAATCAGCGAGTGTGTGTGTGTGTATGTAGGCTATGTGTTTTTATCTGTGTGTGTGTGTGTGTGCGTGTGTGTGTGTGTGTGTGTGTGTGAGTGAGTGTGAGAAACGTAAACTGAAGTTAGCGTGTTTTCTCGTTTAGCTGTAGACCAACACAATCCACGTTTGCTAATGTTGTAGCTTTAAATAGTTTTCCTTTCCTTAGTTTCCTTTCCAGTGTTATGTCTTTTTTTGATTATGGCGTTTGCTGTCAGACAACCTGAACTCCCGCCAAGTGGCAAAAGCTAACCTAACTTTTTTTTATCAACGCCATCAAAGCAAACACAAGTCAGTGTTAGAAAAGTGGCAGTAGTTGAAATGAAACAATACATTTCAACATATTCTTCAAGTAAGTGTTGGTGGTTGCTGGTATACGAAACGAAACTAACACATAGTTTTAAGTATTGATGATGCTTTTTTATCGCAGTCAATTGTCCAAAATATTACAGCAGTAAATCTTAATACTTGACGAAATCTCTCTGACATAATAAGTAAGAAAAGGGCCAGTATAAATGGTATTTCCGTGCTGATATTAGTTTTAAATTTAACAACATTCAGAAGTTTGAATGCAATAACCAGAGTTATCTTTCAATAAACTCAGGATAATTGCTCATGTATGTTAAGCACTAGCTGCTATTCTCGCGTTGTAATGCGTGACCTTAGTGGGGAACTACTTATATTCTTACATCTATATGTGAAGAAAAGAATGCTTGTTATACTACTGAATATACTTTAAAATAACAATGATGAAGGCTCATTAAGCATTGTTCTCTTGGTGACTAGGAAGTTAAGTATATATGTGCTCTCCAGCATTTTCCCATAACAAAACAAAAATCATTTTCACAGTTGTTCTTGCTTCTCTTCAGAAATGGATGCTGCAGGAGAGGAGAAGATGGATGTGCGGGGGGCAGCAGCAGAGGAGCCAATCTTTCCTGGACATGGTCAGACTTCTGCTAAACCAGTTTGGGCTTCATTAGAGGAAGCAGCTCAAAAGAAAACAGAAGGAAACACATTTTATAGAGAGAAGAACATCCGCTCAGCCATTGGCCGTTATCACCACGCACTGCTGGTCCTAAGAAGTCTCGACTCAGAAGTACTGGCTTCAGTGAAAGGGTTTGGACCTGAGATGCCTGCTCTCACACCTGAACAGGAGGCTGTACTGAGAAACACACAAGTGGACTGCTACAACAACCTAGCTGGTAGATAACAAGTATACGTAGGGTTACATCTCACAAAATTTGATTTACATATGTGATGGGTTCTTTGGAAGTTAACATTTAAGGCTTGAAATTAAGCTTAAAAAAATCAGCTCAGTAGTTTAATGTAATCAATAGCATCCCATTGAGACCTTTTTTTATTATCATTTCAGTGTGAAAATACCCTTTAAAAAAACGCTCTGAAATTCAGTGATGCACAAAAGCAGTGACCTTCTTTAAAGGAGCTTTTTTCACTAACTGTATCAAGAGAGAAACTTGCAGCTGACTGTATGAAGTTGTTTTTTACACACACACACATATGTATGTGTATATATCTCTTTCAGCCTGTTTGCTGCAGAGACAGAGTGTTGACTATGCTCGTGTGCGGGAGTACAGCCTGCGGGTCCTGCAGTGGCGACCAGGTGACATTAAGGCCCTGTACAGGGCAGGAGTAGCCACTCTGGAGATGGGAGATGCACAGACTGCCAAACAGTACCTGTCCCAGGCCTGCAGAGAGCAGCCTAACGGTAAGAAAAGAGCCGGCACATCAGGACTGTCCATTACAATATATATTTTTTTAAATACAAAGCAAAATTTACATAAGGAACACATCAGTAATCTGCTCCCTAGCAGTGACACAGAATGTGTTTAACCACAGTAAAATGATGAACTAGGTGTGTTTTGACAGCACTCAAAGCCCATTAAGTAGTCATAGTATTTAATCTAATCTTTCTAATGAGGTGATCCACTGCTAATACACTGGTTAATTGATTACTTTGGAGAAATAGAGGGTTTAGAAATGTGCTCAAGTAATTTCTTGCCATGATATGAATGACACAATCACAATCACTACCACTACCATGGTTTAGCTTAAAGACATGTGAAATAGCTAGCTCAAGGGTTAAAAGGGTCAACAGATCACTGATTAACCTCTTGTATCTTATCACGGATTACACAATATAGTCCCAAATTCATTGTCAGTCAGTTAAGTTACGTGTTGCTCTGCAAATTCAGAGAATGCAAAAACCGATCTTGTATTTTGTGTATCAGTCAGTTTAATAATTCCTTGCTGATTTTTGCAAGACCAAGTATTTAACAAGTACAGAGGGATTGTTTAGCGACATGCTGATTTTCACCAAAGGACATTTGGGTAATTTACAGATCTGATGCATCATATAAATCCAGCATAATTTATCCTTGCCTTCTAAAGATATCTGAAAACCTGTGGGATGAAAGAAAGTCTTAATTTCTAAATCCAAACTTCTGAATTTGTTTCTGTCACAGATGCCAATGTGAGGAAGCACCTGCAGAGGGCAGAGGAGAAGCTGAATAAAGAGCTACAGAAAGAAAAGGCCATGTATCGGGGCATGTTTTCCTCCAGCCAGAAGAGCAGCTCAGTAGAAGAGATTAACCAAACCCACAGAACTGGTGAGGGAGTCTAGCCTGCTACCCTCATCCGAATACAGACTGTTCAACCTCAACTGATCACAAATCAACTGAAGAATGTCCCCACATCTTGAACTTCTTATGCTAGTATGTCTTTACAGGATCTTTTTGAGAGAAATGTGGATTATACAGAATACTCACACTGTTAATGGGAAAGTAAAGATGCTGCTGCTGAAAATAGAAAGGATAGGACGGGAAAGTCTGTTTCCTAGCAACAGGGACACGATGATGTTTTTTAGCCAAAAAGGGCATGGGTTTGGATATTTCATAAAAATGCTTCTAAAAGCTATATAAGGACTCCTTATGCACTACTCAAAGGTCTGATTATGTTGTTTTGACTGGAGCTGTCTGGTCGGTGCTGTGAATGTGGATTTTTTTTCAAGTAAAATCATTTTTGATAATTGACAAGTCCTTTTAGCAGACTTATTTTTATAAAATACTTTGAAATGTAGGTATTACAGGCACAGAACAGGTTTCATTATACATATATTTTAATAATGATTAGCCATGAAAAGACACATTTTGTCTTAAATAACTCCGCAGTATTATTCAATATTTATTTGAAAATCCTGAGCACTATATCAAGTTAAAGAGTATTTGCTTTGTTTTGGTCATTGTCTTGCCAATATGATTGTACTTCAGAGGCAATGTTGCCAATAAACATCAAGAAAATCCCACTCTCACAATAGCTATAATTACTGAACAAGTTACAGAGCAGCATGCAGAAGAGGAATGTACACAAACACATTCATACTCCGGTCTATCAGAGGATTCAGTCAATATGTGATGGAGCTGCTTATTTTTAAGTCACAAAAAAATCCCAGACTGATGTTCCCATTGTAATGTCAAATCATTCGAAGCAGCATTTATACTATAAAACTCCACTGATACTCACAATGATACCATTTTTATTAAGGTTTGTAGTTTTAAAGGAAGTTGTCATCTATGTTTCCATCACTGACAATTGTTGGTGGGCAGCGCTGCACCCTACAGTGCCTTTTGATGCTACTGTAGGTTGCAAAGTTTACAACAATATATTGTCAGTGTGGAGAAGTTCTGGAGGCAGTGCATTCAATACAAAGCACACATTATGCTGCAGATCCAGTTTGGAGAATTTGGCAGTTTTGGGTGGCTATAAAACATTGACATGTTTTTAAAATGTACAACGATTTGAATGAATGTCTGAAGCCCCAGAACAAATGTCATTGATAAGACTTAATTGATGGTTGATAAACCGACTTTTAGATGCTTTAGACCAGAATTTGAAAGCTGTACTTGTATCAATCATTTATCTTGGAAGATTACATTCTTAAAATGATGGCACTTTGTTTTACATGAACTATAATACCATCCATTAATAGTGTTCTGAACACAACACATTGAAAATGCATTTACTTTCATGTTCATTTATTATATAAGAGTCACTTCTTGGATGGCTTCCGTTTAAGACTCAGGGACCTCATTGAGCCAAACACTCTTCTTCCCAAGTCTCTTAGAGATCGAGAGCGCTGGAGGGGCATTTGCAGAGGAGGAGATGGAGAAAAGGAAGGTGAGGAGAGAGGGGAGATGGAATGGCAACTGCCTTCAAGGCTCTGAGAACGAGAGAGGTTAAAGAGACTGGCAGTGGAGGACAGGTGCTTGTCTTCCTCCTTTGCTCGCAGCAGTCTGACCCCTTCACCTTTACTGATGTACATGCCACCTTGTCCGACATCTAATGAGGAGACCCAGTGTGCCCGCTTTGTGGGCTCCTTGCTGTGGTTACGAGGCATCAACAAGCCTTGGGACTCACTCCTGAACAAAGCTCTCCTGGAAAGCCTGAGACTGGAGCTACGTCTCTCCCCATCATCCTTCCCCCTTTTCTTCTGGAAAATGGGCGAGTTATCTACCTTTGGCCTCTTGTCATTACTGCTGGATGAACCCTTCTGCTTTCGATGCTCCTTCCTCCAGCTTCCAACACTGTTCCTCCTCCATCCATAGCCATACTCAGCTCTGTCCATCTCCTCCTTTTTGCTTTCCGACTCTTTCCCCCACAGGCTTCCCTCAAAGCCCCCGAAGAGTTTGTTGGAGGTCTTCCTGGGTGTCTGGGCTGTTGATAATTCCATCTCCTGCTCTTCCCCCCAATCTGAGTGATAGTTCTCTCTCTTGCCATAGTTGCTTACTGTAGCTGCCCTGACCAACTTGTGAGAGGCATGCTTTCCTCTGTAAAGCCCCTCCCCCTCCGATCTCTTCCACCCACCACTACCTGTGCCCACTCCCCCACTCTGTCGAAGGGATCCACCCCTATGTTGAATACCGCCATGCTCCAAAGGAGAGCTCCTCATATTGGTGCGAGGCAGCGAGCATTGGAAGGGCGCGTCCCGACGGAAAACAGACAACGGGGTGGCACCCAGAGGGGATGGCTGGAGAGGCCGAGGAGGTGAGCGGCCCCTGGGGTTTGGCCGGGAGGCAGGAGAGGATGCTGTAGAAGAGGGAATGTCTGATGGGGAAGGGATCTGCTGATAATGGTAATGTGAAGAGTAGTGGGGAGAGGGAATATGGTTGGAATGATAAGGGTGAATGGGGCTGCTGGAGTGTGAGAGAGGGGGAGTCAGGCTGGACTGAGACTGGGGAGAATGGGTGACACTGAGAGACAATTGTATTGGCCTCTGGGGATTCAAGTCAGTCAGTCTAGCATAGTCATGTGACTGATCTGTTTGAGTTGTCAGGTGAGTTTTACTGTGACCCCTCACCTCGCCTGCAGCATCTGTTTGAAAGCAGTCAATATCCAGCTCCACACCTTGTTCCATCAGTCCGACCACAACAGCCCTTGACAATCCAGAGAGGCGGGAGATCTCCCCCACCATGGGGGAGTCTTCATTGACCTTGGGACTGGAACTGTACTCTTGGATCAAGCTGCTGCGCTGAGACCCAGGAGCTGATCCAGAGTTTGTACCAAACACTGATGGTCCAGTGTCATTGGGAGCACCGCTGCTCCAGTCTAACGAGTGACAGAAGGCAGATGACCCAAATGCTGAATTAGGTCCAGGCACTGAAGGGACCTCCAGGGAACTGCGGTGGCTCAAGCTGCTCGGACATGTTGAAATGCGAGGTCGAGGTCTAAGTGCCGGGGTGGGTGTAGCAGAGGTTGTGGAGGCAGCAGCAAAGTCACTCCTTAAAGCTCCACAACTGACATTTTTTGAATTGTCCACCAGTCCCTGGCTGGAATTCAATCCAGGAGTCAGGTTCAAGTTGAGGTTGAGGTGCAGATTTATATTCAAGTCCTCTCCAGTTGCTGAAGGTAAGTTACCCAGGTTGATTGAATTCCTTGTAGCTTTTTTCCCGGTAGTGCTGAGGCTGACTCTGGCAGAGTTTCCAAGCAGCGACTTGCAGGGAGTGATGCTGAGTGTATTGCGGCTCTCGAAGGCAGACAGGGACTGGGTGGAACCGTGACTTTTGCCAGGGGTGAAAAAGCCTCTGTTTGTGACAGTGGCAGGTGTTGTGGTTGAAGCAATATCTGAGGTGGAGAAGGTTAACCTACTGTGATACTGGTGAGCCAGTCGAGATATGTATTGCTCCAGCTGGGTGAAAGAAGGTGAAGCAGGAGGCTTGTGAGGCTGAAGAGGCAAAGTTGGATCCGTGTTGGATTCTTGTTGGTCATCTAGGTGGGCTCCTTCAGGGCTTTGAGACGGTGATTGCTCTTGGCTCTGGGAGGTGAAGAGGGGGCTCTGTAGGGCAACGGCATGCAGTGGGCTGGGATAAGGATACACCTCTTTGGTCCGACGGGATACCAGGTCTGTGCAATAGCGAGGGTCCAGCTGGGAATTTAGATTGAAGGAAGTGGCGTTTGAAGGGGAGGTGGGGTCAAGAAGTGGGAGGAGAGAAGGAATCAGGGAGTCACCAAGTTCTGAGCAGAGGTCGGACAGAAAGCTCAGGCCAGTTTTGCTAAGGTCACTTTGGACTGTAAGAGAAAAGAAGAGTAACTGTTGACTGTTTGAGCCAGCTTATGTCATTTTCTGCAAATGTATAGTTGCATGGATGAATATACAGGATATAGCTTTACTGCTTGAAAAAGCTCACCTGTGACTGGTGTATCTTCTGTCAGTGTGTCTTCCTGGCTGTTCTGCAGTGCAGGCTGCTGCTGCTGCACTGCACCTTCTGACCACAGGATATCAGTGTTTTCAGCAGACGGAGGAACCTGCTCCCACAGCTTCAGAGGTCTGGCCAGCGGCACCAAACCTCCTTGAGCAGCATCACTGGATACTGAGTAGCAAGAGTCGGAAAGAGAGCTCCCACTTACTGAGTAGAAACCTTGACAAGACAGAGGCATAGAAATTCAGTATAACCATATGTCCAACATCCATATATAATATGCAAGATCTTTTCCCACAATTCTAAGGAGCAATAATGATATAGGACGTAGATAAGGAAATAGGACTGTTTAGAGTCCTGAACGCTCTGTTTGGAGTCACCTTTTATACTTTTGTAGACTGCTGACATCTGTCATTTGTACATAAAATGAGTGAATGAATCTAAAATATGTTTAAAAAAAAAAAAACAGACAAAAAACAATAATTTCATACACAGGTGTCACTAAGGTGGCTCCTTTGTGTTGCTTGTTGTTTCACTTCCTCTTTGTCTAGTTCGTCTATCCTGAGGAGAGATGTGGTGCCCTTAACAGCATTGTAAGTTTAGTTTGTTTTTTATAAGAAATAACCAGGTTTATCACCTACACAAACTCAAAGAACGGGATCTACTGTTTGACAATTACATAAGGATAAAAGGTTAAGCTAGAAAAAATCATTCAACCTTATATGAAATAATGCCTTCCAGGTATTTAGGTTCAGGTTAAATTACTTGCGTGAAGTTCTCAAATAGACTCTACAAAGGTAAAGAATTACATAAAATAGTGTGTGCATGAGTACATAGCTGTGAAAGGAATATTTGAGTTGGGTGTGGAGACAGAGACCACAGTTACAATGAGAGTGGATAAGAGTGTGGCAACTCGCACTGCAAAGTTGACAGTGGGAAAGAAAGTTATCAGTCAGTGCCATGTCACAGTAAATGTTAACAAAAGTAAAAGAAAAAAAAAACATGGTGAATTTTTTGTGGGATTTCTCTTGTACTCGAGGTGAGCTGTTGTTTTGTTAGAAGGTGACAAACTGTGCTGGTCATTGTACAAGCTGGTGCTTTTGATCACACTACTGAACAAGTCGTGTAGAGGAGCATGTGAGTGTTTGTAAGTTTACCTGAACTAGGTCGGGAGTCACTGTCCAGATGGACCGTACCACAGGGGTCAGGTGTTGGTGGAGAGAGCAGGTCAGAGGGAGCATCCCAGGACAGTGTTGACCAGCGGGAGTTACTCCCCCTGCCAGATGAGGTGTGGCCCGTCCCTTCGCCTGAGCTACTGCTACAGTCCTCCGGGCTGGTCTGACAAGGCAAAGCCACGTTATCTGAGTGAGATGGAGCCTGGGAAAAAAAACATGATCGGCTAAGTCCAAGCAACAGAAAGGAATTCAAAAAGACCAAAATCCATAAATATCTTGGCTATGATCAACACACATTATACATATGAACATATGATAGAAAACCATTCGTTTTTGTGGAGAGTGGCCCAACAGGTTAAAACATTTGTAGTTCATTGTAGTCAATAAAATAATTAAATTCATAAAACTTCAGCATTTACAGTTCTGCAGCTTTTTAAACCTGTAATTCTGTATCAATAACACATGTTGTGTTTTTAAAAGCATCCTGCCCATCATCATTCAATTGGACAGAAGAAATGACACATACAAATTTGATCAGTAGAAATGTTTACTATAATGGTGATATACAGTAATTCCACCAGAAGTCAATAATCACAAGATAGATTATTTTGGTATTTAATCATAACGTATATTTTTTAACGAGTTACATTGATTCACAGGACTTTATGGATGCCTTGTGTCTAATCAGTGATGGAGGACATTGACCTTTCACTTAAAAAAAACCAATGCAACATTGTAAAAATACTACATTACAAGTTATAGTCCTCAAATCTAAATCTTTCCTAAGTAAAGGTATGGACGTATTATCAGCTAAATGAACCTAAAACAATAAAAGTACAACCAAAAAAAAGTGTCACGTGTGTACTTGTATATGAAGAAATTTAAAGAAGACAAACTAAATACTGCTCTACTGTAAGGCATCCCACAATAAAAGGTAGTATACCAATGTTTTCATATTCAGTTATCAGTTTTATTTCATTTAAAATCTGAATTGGAAAAGATTCTTGTAACTGTATTTATCAGATACATATCATTCAATGTGCAACTAAAGTAGAAGTGAAAGAGGATATACTTGAGTGAAGTGGTGTACCTTGCATTTAAGCACAGGATTTGTGCAATGCACTGCACATTTTTGTGAGAATAGAGACACATGGCTCTTACAGATTGCCAGTTCAAGGTGGAATGTTTATGCCCCAGTTACATCTTGTTTGCAATGTGTATTGAACTGCAGAGAAAAGGAAGGGCGAAGTCTTTCCACCCCTGTTCCGCCATCGGAGGTAGTAACAGAGGGGCAATGGGGTAAAGACAGTGGCAATGTGAAACGTCAGAGCTAGCAGGGCAGAACAGTGCTGTGTGTATGTGAAGCTCCTGCTGTGTGTTTACACGCCTTGCCTCTCCCACTTCTGCAACACAGTAACTGTGACGTGAAATCACACACTAGGACCAATATTACGCCGTACAGATGCAACATTTGAGTACAATGTCATAATGACAACGGAACTTCGTTATGGCGCTGTTGTGGAATCTCAAAGTGTAAAGGGTTAAAGTTACAAGACCTATGTGAAAATATGAAGGGTTGTACCGCCATGATATCATTTGCATGTACCAGATGTGCTCCCATGACGTTTCACCACTTGCCCTAACAGTCAGTAATGAGGCCCAGCGCACAACAGCAACAATAACAGTCATCTTGTCAAGTTAGCAGAGTACCTCCATTTCCTAGATTAGTAAGGGCTTGGTGGAGAAAACCCCTTCCTCCAACTATCTAATTATCTTCCAAATCCTCTTTACCCACCCCTCCAGGACAGCAGCTGAGAGGAGCCACTGCAGACTGATTGAGCCCGGACAACAGAAACACTGTGAGCTGGACTGATCAATCCTCTTGTTACTGAGGGAACAATACAGGTGACTCACTACTGGGGTGACAGGAGAGGAGGGGTTGAAAAGATAATGGTAGAAGACAGATGACGTAACAAAGAGCAGCCAGAGTGGCAGAAGGGAAGGAGTGAGGGGGGAAGTTGGAAGGAAGGAAAAGAAGTGGGAGAAAGAGTTACAGACTTTGACCTGTATTAGGCTTATCTCCTTTCTTTCCCTCATCTCTGTAAAATTATAAGCCTCCGCTTACTCCTGTCCCCTTTTATTTTCCTCTCTCAAGTGCATCAAAAGTGAGTCGTGGCTGAGTGGGTGACCAAAAACAAGTGTAAGGGAGGAAATAAGAGACAGGAACTGGAAAAAAAAAGAGAGTGAGTCACTGAATGAGTGAAGGCCGACGGGATGAGGTAGGGAGGGGGGTGGGTAAGCGGTTGCCGGGTGAGAGAGAAGGGCATCTTGAAGGACCCCCACCTCCCCCACACCCTGACAAATAATCCCCCCCAACCCTCCCACTTTGGTAATATTCTTCAAGCCCCGTACTCACCATAGCTACAGCTGCTCGCTATCCAACTCATGCTCACCTCTCCTCCCACACAGAACCACAACAGCACGACGAATGGCGAAATATTTAACTCATCCTGTTTGAACACACATAATTCAGTCTGGTTCTGACTCTGCCTGCTCTGTTGTCTGTTGCTTTAAATTCCTCACTGCAAATACGCTCCTGCACTTGTATGTACTTCAACTTAAGTTTTTCCCTTCTCTTATTCAATCTATTTATAGGTCTAAATATGTATATTTTTATGTATGTCCTTAGAAAAAACCTCTGGTGCTCCATTGTATCCCCCAATAGCATGATGTATTTCACATAACAGGGTATAATGTTGCACAGAGACCAGTGCATGATCAAATCACGAAAGGCTGATAGACAAGTGGGTGGGGGTTTGCTCGGAGCTCTGTAATATGATATGGCTTTATGTGAGGGAGCAGCTCTGCCTCTCTGAAACAGTATGTAGAAAATGTATGGGTTGATTGGACGATAATGCTACAGTGATCACAGCTGCACAAGAAATACACATCCTCTTCATTAGTCTATTATGTCATTGTTGTGGGACAAATTGCAGCCGCTGCCACGGGGGCTGAATAATTTGGTCAAACAGTGTGGGATGAAGCGACTGGTTGGTGAGATGTACTTCCTTGTTCAACAGCGCTGTCAGTGTTTATTGTTTCATGCATTATTAATGTGCTATTGAAATTTAAAGACAGCCCACGCTGTGTATCTTCATCTGTGATGTGCTTCCGTTTAAAAAAATAAAAAAAAACATTCAGGGGAAATTTTCTCCATGTAAGATGAGGCTTCCCAATACTAGACCTAATTTCAAGACTGACTGCTTTTAGTAGCCTGTGAACACAGTACTGCAGATGATTTAGAGACATATACATATAATATTTGTAGATAATGGCAGCAGCAGTTTTTTTTAATCATCTGCTGATAACATTCTTCATCAATCAGTTATTTGGTCGATTGGATACCAGAAAACATGGACGACTGCAGTTAGTTTCCTTTAGACATCTTTTTCCCCACACAAACAGTTGTTCTTTCAAATTATTGATTAAACTTAACTATTAACACAAGAAAGCAACATTTATTTTCAAATTTAAAAAGATAACATTTTGGACAAAAAGGTTGCTGGAGAGTAGATTAACCAATTTATCACTTTAGCTCTGCAGTATATCTATTATATATATATATTTCTCCCACTCCTGCACTCAGCGTACTGGCTCAGCCACAAGAATTTTATTTTTGGACACTGAACATCGAATGGCAACAATAGCGACAATCAGTGATTCACCAACTTCGTCTTGAAACCCGCTCAGGCAAGGAGAGTTTCTGGAAAGTGTGAAAGAGTCACACTGAAAAATCTTTTTCTAGTTTATGTAATACATGTAGATATGTAATACATGCAATCAAAGCAGGCTCTATTTATAAATTAAAGATTCCAATTCGGAAATCCTAATAATTCAATTATATTCAAACATATTTATGCAAATTAATGTTTTTTTCCACAAACAATAAAGAAGGCACATTTTTTTGGCTGTTTTATTTTAAAAACCTTCATGCTTACATGGCTATAGAAAGGTCATTTTAAATTCCAGTATTCCACCAAGGATAACATCATACCATACAATGTAATCCCGACTAGCCAAATATGGATTTGCACATTGAGAACCTCTTTCTGCTATTAGAGAGAGAAAAGGTGAATCACATTTCAAGAGTTTAAATCCTAAAAAACAAAGCTGCTGTGAGAGTAGAGCGCATTATGTTGTGAGTCATGTAATCCTCGGCTTACAAAATAGTTGTATTTTTAAAAGCTGTGGTAGCTGAGTTCTTCATATAATAGGAAATACATTTCAGGTAAAGTGAATAAAACACATTTTGGACCGAGACAACCTTTCCACTTTCATGGTAATAAACTACCCTCTCCTGCTAGTTCTCCCTCCAGCTGCTGCATTATTGTGGTCACTTTTTTAAAACAACATGCAGGATTGTTTTACAGTTTTTTTCCATTAATGCAAACGTTGTGAGTTTGTATGTAGGCGGAGGCCAGCCTGGGCAGAGGGCAGAGTGCCAGCCTGCTCTCATACACTGTCAGCTCCCTTCAGAGGTGAGACTGAGCGATGCTGCTCGACCTCTCCATGGGATGTCTCCACAACGGGGGGGGGGGGGACATAGAGGAGATGTTTGTGTGGGCAGTGGGGAGGAAGGAAGAACATTATGAGCCACACTTCCATGCAGATACCCTCGCTTAGATTGAATCAGGGCTTTCTGTCCCTGCACTGATAAAAACAGATTTTATTATTATTACAAAGAGCTGTTTCCTCCTTCAGTGCAGTCTTTAAGGAATTTTGTTTTATGTCATTTCGTCAAATATCTACACTGTGGATGGACGGATGTATGTGCTGCAGGCTGCTGACTAACACGATTCATTACAATCATAGCACACTGTACAAAGGGGACCAGCAGAAGATATCTGATACTTTCTCAGAATCATTTAAAAATGCTTTTATGAAGCACAGGATCGCTAATAACACCAAACAACAACAGAACCTGAACACTATGTGAACTTATCATGTTGCTGGTTTCCTTAACATAGAGATCAACAGATGGACTTGTATGCAAAACTTGATATGTAAACAGCAGTCACTCCTTTTGAAATGAAGGTCTGTAGAAAAAAAAGAGTCAATGATATTTGTTCAGTTATTTTTGTCTCAGAGCAATTTACTGCTGGAAAGAGATATTGAACCAGATCACCTATACAGGCTCAGTGTCCAGGCCTCAGGATGGGACCTGTTCACATCCCCTTCCCATGTATTACATGTCAACCCACATTCCTGTCATTCCCCACACAAAAAGGACCTCAGTGTGGATTTCAGGACAAGGCTGGGAAATGGGTTACTTTTTTATGTGGGTGTGTTTGGGGGTAGCCTAAGATTACACATCCTTATGTTTCTGATATCTCCGTAAAAGACAAATGCACTTGGACAAGGTGACGGCTGGTGCTGTAGTCTACCATATTGTTATCAGAGTTATTCAAATTCTAACTGGGTGCCAAAGTGACCTTTACAGCTTACCCACCAGAGCCAACAAAATGAGCACTGTCTGTTTTCTGGCTTGTCTGCTGAGACCTCCACCTGATTTTTAGAGCCTGTTTCCCACCACATCCTGCTTCATAACCTTGAGGCAGGGCACAGGGCCAGGCAGACAGGAGCTGGTCCTTGTGCCCTGACCTCAATGACATTTGCTCCATGTGATGGTCACAAACACTGCTGCTGTGTGAATTGATCTGGGCTGCATGCATGGATGGTCTCTGGCACCACCTCAGTTGGATGTTGATCTGTGGGCACAGCCATGCGCCGCCAGGCAGGGAAAAAAAATCTGCCTACTGAGCCGCAGAGGGACTAGCATGTTGGCAGATCATAATCATCCCCACATCCATATTTAATAATCTTGTCATGTAGAGATCCAGGCTGACAGACGCACTGACTGACCTGTTGCCTGCGGGATGTCGCAGTGCCATGCTCGGGATCCGTGGCGGCGCTCTCAGGGGTCCCGATCCCCTCCTCCTCCTCCTCCACCCGTGGCTCTTCGTCTGCGTTGGCGGCAGCGTGGGCTCTGTCCTCAAGAGCGCGGTCCACCATCTCCAGGTGTTTACACCTGAGCACTTCCAGCTCAAGCACCCCGGCCAGGGTCGCTTTGAGGCGCTCTCCGATGCGGACGCGCTCGGTGCCCGACCAAAGCGAGTTCATGCAGCCGCGGCGGCCGGCCATCCTCGTCGGGGTGCCCGGCCGGCAGGGGGAACCGGGCGCACCACTGACCAGCGCTGTTTCCGTGCTAAGGAGGGCTGAATGGGCTAAGGTCCGGACTCAGGAAACACTGTCCTCGCAAGCGATACCATTTTCGTAGCCGTTTTAGTTACCAGAAAAATATAATCCTCATCATCTCTAACATGCTATGCAGCCTAAGCCTAATAAGGCAGCCCTGCTGACTGGCACAAGACTGGAATGAATTCTCTGGTGCACTGAAGGCAAATCAACGAGCCATGTCTGTCTCTCATGAATCTTGGCTTGATTTCCTGTTGACACCGTCCCTCTTTATATCACTCATAAGCTACCCGGTCCAGTGGAGTAACCTAGTGCTGCGCTCTGGTCGCTGCGTCCCCAATGAGACAATGCAACAGACGGAGGAGAGGCTGGTAACGTTACATGTGGGAGCAGAGAACGAGGAGGAGGAGCCACTGCACCAGAGCTGTACGCGGATTGGTCAGGTAAATTTTTCGAATGGACGCGTGGAAAAAAAAAACATGTCCAACTTCACTGTACAGGATGCCAGAGGACAAATACATTCTCAAAGTGATACTACAGAGGTGGTGAGGTTTCTCCGTGACCTTATCGTGCACTAAACCAGTGGTTCCCAAACTTTTTCTTCCAGCCAACCCCCTCAACAAACACATCATCACACATATCGACAGCCTACACTTAACACACTTTTGTGTCAGTCACGCCTTTTGCTAAAAGATTCCTAATTTGTCTCAAACACTGACCACAAAAAGAACAGAATAGCAACGTCAGTGTTTTACAAGAAACTGAAAAATGAACAGGCGGCGTTTTACAGAGCATGCAATAGTGATAGCCTACTGAAACATGAAACTTCCAAAATGTTAAGATGTAACAGTCATCGCTATAGCCTTTAAACCTGATTCTCTGAAGATGAACAACTCCCTTAAAAAACGATTTAAATCTTTTTAGGACGCATACTTCCAGTCCTGCAATAAATTCAGTTTCTGGTGTGGGCTTGTTTTGTGCTGCAGATCTTCTCAAGTCTGGGGTGCATCTGTGAGACCACCAATTTTAGTTCATTTTCAATGTCCAACTTCAAACGGTATTTTACGGTGGCCCTGAAGTGCAAAGCACAAGGACAAATCAGAAAACACAACAACAAATAAGAAAACACACGACAAATAAGAAAACACAACAACCAATAAGAAAACACAACGACAAATAAGAAAACACACGACAAATAAGAAAACACAACAACCAATAAGAAAACACAACGACAAATAAGAAAACACACGACAAATAAGAAAACACAACAACCAATAAGAAAACACACGACAAATCATAAAACACACAAGAAAAAAGAAAACACAACAACACTAACTTCTAACGGAAAAGGTAGATACCTGCGGTCGACAATAATCGTCGCTGATTGAACGCAATGTCCGTCTTTTTAACGGGAAGTAAATGCTTCATACGCCTTTGGCGCCAGAGACTAAGTCTGAATCACCAGTTGCGCTCATGTTTGGAAATCAACACGCGAAAGCAGCATATCCTTCCAGTTAAAAAGACGGACAGTGCATACCTCCAATCAGCGAAGATCCTTGTCGACTGCAGGTACCTACCTTTTTCATTAGAAGTTAATGTCGTTGTGTTTTCCTTTTTCTTGTGTTTGCCTATTTGTCGTTATGTTTTCTAATTTCTTGTGTGTTTAGTGATTTGTTGTTGTGTTTTCTTATTTGTTGTTATATTTTCTGATTTGTCATTGTGCTTTGCACTTCAGGGCCATCGTAGTATTTTGTTGATTGAGGCAACTGCAGAAAAAAAAAATCTCACACTGGTAGGCTGTGGCAACAGGGAGGTGTGCGACTCTCTTCATCACCCACTATTGTCTATTGTACCCCCCCATACACACACATAGGAGCCACGGGCATTGCTTGCCACTTTGGCAATCACTGCTCTAAAGTTTATTGTAATCCCCAATGACAACATTAAAGGTCAAAGGTGTCACTCACTCTCCTGTAGTCCCTTCTCTGTTTCCCTAGAGACCCCAATCACCATAGCAACTTTTGGAGACATTGATGTCGTGCTATGTCGTTACTATTATCAGTTTTAAGCACTTTTTTCATCCAGTGTGTTTCAGCTTCCAGGTTGTTCATCAAGGCAGTCAAGCATACCAACAGCTTTAAGCTGTTTTTCTTATATTTCCACATATTCAGCAGCAATGTATTTTTGCTTTCAGCATTCCCAAACATTTTCTGCAAAGAAATGCAATATGCCTGCTTCTGGTTCAGGCTCCTGATATTATTATACTGACAAGTATAATACACAAGTCTGGCATTGAAACTTGCAACAAAACAGTCTTTAATGAAACAAGAAAAAGCTTTGTTTTTTCTGGGTTTGATATTAGAGATAATGCCTTTTTTAGCAAGGCCAAGAATCAATTTTCTGACCTTTATTTTTGTATTTTGTGGTCCAAATGTGCATTATCTTTAATAAAAATAAAGTGCAGCAGATTAGCATCGAATAACTTGGATCAATGTTTTTTTTTTACTTCAAATCAGGAGAACTATAGGCCTATGTTCTCTGTAACTTTGACAGGTGCAGTACACTTTGCTTTAGTGCCACCTTTTGACCAGCAGAGGGAGATCTTCACATGCTTTACCTTCTTTCTACAGGCGACAATAATGATAATAATTATTATTATTTAACATGTTTGTAAGAACTTCAAAGAGCAGGAAATTTTTTCCACATCCAAGTTCGAGTGTTTTTTGTTTAATTATAGAGAGGACAGATTTTTTAAAGACACAAAAGTACTATACAAGAAATGACACAGCACCACAATCTGCAGCCTCCAGAGTGAAGGTAGAGTTGAACTACAGTAGGACCTTTGCAAAACAGTTTTGACATTTAAAAAAAAATGAAACTCTTTGTCTTTCATACAGAACGAATTAATTTTATACTTTTTCATTTTATTGGTGCTTAATAAACTGGAAATTTAATTTGTGTACAGTCCATTTTACTGCATTGTTGATGCATTATGTGTTACTTGAATGTTGCATCTGGGAAAGTTTATGTTATCCTACCAGGATCTGGAGTGTTGTTTTTGTTAACCTATTAAAGTATGTTTCTAATAGCATTAATGATGGTGTTGTTACATTGTCGAAATAAGAATTGTAACAGTGAGCTAGCTAATACCTGGACCTTGAAACTGAAGCGAGGAGATGGAATTCAGTCAGTGTTCAATTTAATAGTTACACTTTTGTTTCTCCTGCGGTGACGGGTTAAAGTGTCTTTGATGAAACAAGACTTATGAGAGTGGGATTCTTTATGGCCATGTGACACAAAACTTTAACCTTTCCAAGAAGTGTGTGAAAAGAAAGTCAACAAATATAGAAATTCAAAATGAACAATATTTTGAATAACAAGAGTAAAGTCTTACATAAAGAAAAACGTATAAACATCAGGTTGTCCTAAAGTAAATCTATTTGAAATGTGAGCATGAAGAACACACCCAGCAGTCTCTGTTACTATTGATCATGTTCATTATTGGCCAGTGCTAGAACAACGATCGATAAACATATGTAATGTGACCAGCATGGAGACCAGAAGGTGAGGTCAAAGGTCAGAAGTTAAGAAAACTTGTGTGTCGCATGTGTGTTGGTTGATTTTAGAGTAATCACAACTCGTGATAAAGTCGGCACCATTTTTTTCCACTGAGAGATTTTTATTTATCTTTTGTGTGTGTTCAAGAAAAGGAGGTTTTTCTTGAGTCTCGTCTCATCTAAATCATTATTATTATGGTTGGGCTGCCCTCATTACACTTCTCTCCTCATGTTTGTACCCTTCTGTGTGAATGTGTACGTGACAGCAGCACCAATATCACAAGTAGATGTGACAATATACCCTGTGAAATAACCAGTATGTGTGAATCTGGTTTGAACCAGTAAAGAGGGCAAAAACATGCACACACACACAGCCCACCAGTACGAGGAGTGTGTCTTTGTTTGTTGGTGACACATTTGGACTCCTCCCAGGTTTGTTCCCTATAAAACAGCAGTGGTCAGAGCAAATCAGTGGGGTTTGCTTACTTCCACCCGAGGGGACTTCTCTGTCAGCCCGGGCAAGACCGCTGCAACGCCTCCATCACCGCTGGTCTCTGCAAACCGCCCCGAGCAACACAAACATGGCTCCTTTTGAGAAATCCATTGAGTTGATGCCCTTCAAGCAAAGGAAATGCCTTGGTAAGACAAAAAACAGTAATTGCTACATCTACTTGCACTAACAATGCATATTGCTGGTTTTAGAAGTGTAAAATATCCAATCAATCTCTATCTAGAAACAAGAAAAGACGAAGTATGCAGCATTCGTTCTAAATTTCCCAACAAGTTACCTGTGAGTTGCTTTCCCATTCTGATATTTTCTCAAAATTGAATTGCTAGTTTTAATACTTTATACTGCACATGGTGGCTCTACTAAATGTGTTCTTGTGTTCAGGTGATTGTGGAACGTTACATTCGTGAAAAGGCTCTTCCCCTGTTGGATAAAACAAAGTTCCTGGTCCCGTTTGAGCTCACCTTGGGTCAGTTCCTATGCCTGTTAAGGTAGATAATTTCCCCTGACTTTACAAGCTTGTTTTTCCATTTCTTAAGCCTTTTTCTTTCCACGAAACACTCTTTTCTTCTCTTAAGACCAAACTGTAAGATTTGTCATGTCTCATCTTTCAGGAATAAGATTGCCTTGGACTCCACCCAGGCTCTGTTCCTGCTGGTTGCAGAGAAGAGCATGTCTTGCATGTCCTCCAGCATGGGGGAGGTTTATACCCGCCACAGCGACACTGATGGCTTCCTCTACATCACCTACGCATCACAAGACATGTTCGGAGCACCTCAGCACGCAGCCAGGCCGCCCTGCTGATCCTGAAGCAGATAAAATGAACTGAACCTTCGACCAGTGGTGATGACACCACATACACTGGACAAACTGAGCCAAGCCCAGATGGTTTTTGTCCTGTTTTATTAATTTGCCCCCAATTGCAGATCCGCCTACATCATGAAACTTGCTGGACTTCAGTAAATAGCTCCATCCCACGTTTTTTACATGCTCTGCCACCATATTTAGAAACCAATTTGGAAGATGCAACAGCTTCTTTTGACGATTCAACTCCAAAAATCTTAAAGAAAATGTTATACCGATAATTGTGATGTTGTTTGCCTGATGTATTTCTTCACAGGTCATATTTCACCACATTTTAATACAACAAAAAAACTGTGTTAACCTTGCCATAATGCCAGTTCAGTGTAAAACCAAAACCAACCTCTACAGGCTACACAAACAGGGTCAATCTCTTACTTGTAATCAAACTCCTTCGTAGCACTTATCACCCCTTCCTTTCCTCTCGTGGTTGCCTCTTTGTCCCCATCTTCCCTTTGAAAATGTGAAATTGTGCTCCTGACTCTTGAGGTACTTACTGAAAACATGAATGTCAATTTAATGCTGCTATGATTTCTTGTTCTGTATCAAGCTGGCAGTTTAATAAAGAATACATTCTTGTCCTTTTAACTGGTTGGCTTTGTGTGATATTTATATGCTCTTGTCAGTTTTGTATTTAGTTAGAAAATGGTTCTGTCAAGATTGACATTTTTCAGGTAGCTACTGTGTTTTCAGTTTGAACTCCAGATGTTGTCTGGTCATTAAACACAGCTTGAACAAATAAGTTGGTTGGACTGCAGAGAAATGGTTAAATACATTATGATGGGTTAAACAAAATACATTATTTGGCAACATATCAGTTCTTTTTCTTTGATCAAAGATGTTATCTTTATTAAGTGGTGAAGCTATTAGTCTGTTACACTTAAAATTAAGTCTTTTTCCCCCTGTGTACCTGTACTTATATGTGTTGTACACGTACATACAGTACAGTGAGGTGCCTCATTCCTCACCTATCCGTGAAGTGGCACTCCCTCCACATGACTGCATTATATAAGCCTGACCCAGTCAACTACCTGCAGGGGTCAGTATGTCAGAGGGCTGGCGGGACTATTTTTAGACATGGAAGAACAAATGACCAAACAGTGAGAGAGCGGGGTGAGGGTCGGGGGGTAAGGGAGTGACAGGGGAGAGATGAAAAACAAAATGTCATTCTCAGTAAACAGTGGAAGACAAGGAGGGAAAAGGGAAAGAGAAACATGGGGAAGATAGTGACGCCCCAACAGAGGACGACAGGAAAAAGGAAATTGTGTAAAGGAGAGATATACAGTGGGGGAGCAGGTCAGCTATCAAAACACACAGAGTACAGAAGCACAGGGATGTACAGACAGGCCCCTTCTCTTACTTCACAGCACTCTGTGCATTCCAGCAGCTCTCTGTCATTATATTATCACTCCAGAACAGAGGCACCTGCTGCCACAGCAGGCTGTAAAAGATCTGTTTTAAACACAGTGTTAGTGTCAGGTCTGAACTAACAGTGGAACAATCCTCCAAAACATCTGTATCATCTTATGAAAAACACAAGACAATAGGTTATTCAGGGAACCAGCATTTCATGAAGACACAGTGTGAGATGAGGTGATTACATCACATCAAACACTCTAAGATACAGTAATACTTTGACATTATATGTATTATTGTGGAAAAATATGAAACATTCAGTATCAACTATCTATATATATTTTATAGTCGATATTTCACGTGCAAATCAACAAGGACCCTTACTGTTGAACTGTGCATTTTATCGGTTTTATTGGCATTGTGGTCCTTTTTTATGTGCACCTCACTGATATTTCATATTTCATATTTGCACCTCTCTACAACATTTTGTCTTCACTTTATAATTTCCTCACATTAATTAAAAAACCCTCAAATAAACAAATCCAAGGAAAAAAAACACTGATTTGATTGACCTGCCTAAAATTCTATTCTAATTTAACACTAAGAACAAAATCTCTCATGAGGGATCAGAAAGATTTTATTTTTAAGGGGTTACAACTGAAAAAGGGTTGTAAGCCACAATGTTAGGCTAAGAGAGTCTTGTTAAAAAAAGATCTTATATCTTTGTTGTGCACTGCATTTGTTAAGTTATTTATTGTATTATCTTTTATTTGCATTACATTCAGTTTTAAACTTTTTACAAGGGTCAGCTTGTTTGAGGGGTGTTGATGCACTGCAGCAGAAACCCGCTGGACACAAAGACAAACACAGTGTCAGAAATAGGCTAAATATATACCTGTGAAGACATCTCAGGACACAAGGCTTTATCAATGTTGACATCTCCAGCCGGTAGACATCATGTGTATCTAACACTGACTGATGATCTAGTAAGTCATTCAGTGAGCAGAATGTCAACTTGTCTCCATGTGCTGAGTGAGAGCCACAAGACTCTGAGTTGTGCATGAAAACTGTGTTTTGCAAAAGGAGAATGAGTACTTTTCAGGAAAGGTCACAATTACTGGAGAAAAGACAGGTAGTCGGGATGTATGATAGATGTGAAACGAGGCATCGTTTGGAAAAATGTAAACATACATGAACAAACATGCAGTTAAAGATAAAGTACTTCATTCGTCTAGTTGCTGTTCTTGTATCTGATGTGGGTGTTGCTGTGGGAGAGTCCCAAAACATTTTCAACCATTTACACCTGATTTTCATTTCAGTTTCATACACCTATAACCTATTTCAAGTATGCAAACAGACCTAAAAGCAGATTAGACTTATTCGGGTTGTGTAATAGTTGATGAGCGAGTGTTGAGTCAATAATAAGTTCAACTTCTCTTTCTGGGTTCTAGTCTATAACCCCAATTCTTAAAAGGTTGTGACAGAACGTGATGTCCAAAACACTGACGCCCCATATTAAATTAAAACTTTCACAATGATAACATCAAATCTTGCGACAGATAAAGTTGACTTTTTTTTAATGATATGCCCTACTCCTGCGGAAGTGCTAGCAATGACTCTGTCTGTCCTACAGAGGGCAGTGCATTGCATTTAAACTATCAAAATGATAGCCCTTCAAAATAAAAGTCAGCCTCTAGATGACCTCACAGGCCTTTGCATGACCCTCAATGACAAATGTCTAAAAACTGAAAGCACAAACGTGATTTAATTTCTCACTCGTTTGAATTGGTGAAACTTTCAGTGATTTTATTTCTAGTTCAAACATCTGATGAACCTAAAATAGTGTGTATCCACATAATCATGAGTCAGATGGTACAGTATTCCTTTTTATTTATCTGGCAAAATAATAAAAAGGGAAGCATTTGGAAAGAGTCAAAGTTAACAGTCAGGAAATACAAAAATAGAGATAAAACAATTCTAACAGCTGTTATGATTTATTTCCTCTTTTTCTCTCCAAATGGAAAAAAAACTATATTTCTTTGGATCAACATATAATAATAATAATATGGATTGTGTACATAGAAGATATCTTTAACACAGGATTCACAAATACATGTTCAGCCCCACCAAGCAACCTCTAACTGCCCCTCAGTTCATGATCCAGTAATGTCCGTTCATCTTCTTTTTTTTATCCCACCCCTTTATCTCCATTTATTTCTAATAGATATCTTAACATTATCTCCTCTGTGTCATGCCCCCTGAAAACCTCCAGTCTTTCTCTGGTGAAAAGATCACAGCAATAACTCTTTGCCGTGTCAGGACGCCTGGAGACTCACAGCTCGATGGAGGATGATGCTGTTCATGCCTGTGGTTGGACTTATGTCTGGAGAGTCCTTAACATGGTGCAAAGCGTTGATGTGGCTGGTCCCCAACCCACCTCCTCTAGTCCTCCAGGACTGTCCCACGTTTGGACGGGGGCACCAGGTGTTCGGGCAGCGCAGATGGCAATTCATGGCCCTCCAGCTTCACCTTGATCAGGTGGTTGGCCAGAGCAAACTCCTCATCGTCGAGGAGGCCATCTTTATCCACGTCTGCTAGCTTCCAGATCTTTCCCAGGACTGTGTTGGGCAGCTTGGATTTCACCATCTCCTTTTTGGCTGCAGCTCCGCTCACTTTGCCGTTGATGGGTGAGAGGGTGTAGAAGATCTCATCATATGTAGGCTTGTCGCGGCCCACCACCCACTCCATCTCATCAATGCCTTCGCTGGCTCCCTCTCCATAGCCATGACCAAACGGACCGCTCATGGTTCCCTCAAAGGCTCCGCCCTTGACGATCTGACTGGGCATGGCCGCCTCTTCCTGGCGCACCAGAGCCATGAGACGGGCGATGTCATTGGCGAGCATGTCCTCCACTGCCTCCAGAAGCTTGGGCTTCAGCGCTGCAAACTTAGAGAAGTCCTGGCCATTCAGCAGCTCCTGAAGGGATAGGGAGGTTGAGAAAAAAACAGGAATTGGTGATAGAAATAGATCAGTCTTCAGTGGCTACCAATGGGAGTAGCATACAAGAAGCAGGATTTCCTGACAAACCAGGAAAAATAAATCTCATCCTTGTCCTGGCCCATCCTGGAGGGCAAGGGAAGGAAAGAAGGGCAAAGATGTGAAGAGAGTAAAGGTTGAAAGGCCATTCTACTATGAACTTAGTTTTTTTTTTTTTTTTTACTTCTTATAACAAGCTGAAGATAGAGTCAAAGTAGAAAAGTAATTGAATTGTAATTTGAGTATAACCACAGTACGCTTGTTATCTCACCTGCATCTTTGCGAGTTTGGGAAAGTCTCCAGGTGAGATTTGGTGCTCCTTCTCGATCCTAAGGTAGGTCTCTCCCAGGTTGGCTATCAGCTCCTTCTTTTTGGACTCTTTTCCAAACACACTTGGCATGTCCTTTTTAAGAGAGCTGATAATGTATGCTTGTACCTGGACAACATAAAGAAAAAAATATTTTCATTGATGATTGAACTTCATTTTTGTGGTCAGACTGCGGGGAGTTGGATTGATTTCAAGTTTTTTTTTGTTTACAATTTACAAGTTTACAAAATTGCAATAACCTTATGACACTGGTTTTCACTTCTGCATTTTGGGTAAATAAGAAACAGTTACAGAGTTGCATTAAAACAGACATTCTGGGTAACTGTACTCTTGTGGGATTAATAGTGGTGTGAGAATGACGAAGAAAGAGCATAGATCAAATCTGTTGTGCAGCTTTTTAAGTAGGCGTTTTTAGAGCCGTTCTCACGGCTTGGCTCAAGTAGTGGCAGATACAGTGTGTAACTTGATCCACTGTTTCTGTCCTGATGGAAATATTTAACAAATATTGGATAGAGTTGTCATGACAAATATGTATTACTGGACAATAACACACCCCTTCCCCAACCTGCCCCCCAGGTAAAAAGGTAATAACAATTCCCTCCCATTTCCCTCCACCATCATTAGCCCAAAATGTTAATTTGTAAATGACCTAGTTTGTTAAGTTATTACCTGTAAAACTAATAACATTCCCCTCAGCTGTAGTTGTGTTTTGCAGGATACAGCGCTGCGAGGAGACTCTTCATCATGTGAATACTAACCTTGGCGAGGCGCGCTCGTTTGATGAGGTCGTTGAGTTTACGTAGGGCTGCATTACGTGGCAATGATTGAATGTCTAAGAACAGATCCTGCTCCTCTGCCTCAAACAACTTCCTGTTGTCAGGGACCAAAAGGGGCTGGGTCCAGAATGACCCGATGTACACGCGCACCACCTGGAATAAGTAGGCAAATATTAACCTCCATTAATCTAAACCATACCTCAGGTTACACTTTACTGCCCACAGCAACACCCACACCAGAAGAAGTCACTTTCCAGGTCACAAACAGGCCGCTGTAATTTGGCTCAATGTCCAAGGACACAGAAATACACTTGTAAATTTGTGAAACCAAAGTAGACGTGTGACTTGTGACATGACTGAGGTTTACAGTGAAGCAACAATAAGAATTTAAAGTGTATCTGCACTGTGTTTCACATGCTGTAAGCAGGCTTCACACAATAATGCACTCAAAGTCAATGAATAATTCTCCACATGATCCAAAGGTGTCTCTGGTATCAGTATGAATATGGCCCCTGATTAAACATTAACCACAACAGTCAGAGACAAATCACAAGACTTACTAGGTCACATATCAGATTAGAAATGTGGTTTGTGAAAGATGGTATTATTACTGTGACACATTCATTACATACTGTACATATATACATATAAGTGTCTCCTTCTATAACAATGGCACACTGAAAATGCTAGCTTTAATCAGTCAGACATGTTGTCCATTCAAATGTGTGTGTTTCACTAAAGAGCAATGTGCTTTTTACCTCAGGTGTGTTGATGATCTTCCCCAAAGACCACATCAGAGCTCCATAAACCCTCATGAGCTGCTGAGTGCTGATCTGGTCCGCTTTGTTCAGAACCACGCGCATTTTGTCCTCATGGTTTTTAAGAGCTCGGATCACCTCTGAAAACTCGTCTGAGATGTCCAGCTTGTGGGCATCGAACAGGAGGATGATACGGTCCACGCGCTCCGCAAACCACTCCAACACTGCAGCAAAGTCATAACCTGGGGACAAGAAAAGAAAAAGGCAGTCTGTTTAGAGATGGGATCTGTACAGGAACTGAGGAGCACCCTAATGTCTTCACTATAGGCCAGATACCAGTTCTGAGTTTAGTTTTTGTTACCAGGTCTTTTACCGGCTGTGATTGTACTTTTTCGAGAAGGATGCTGCTGTACCTTTGAAGTTAGGAGTGGGGATTTAGCATGCGGTATGTCAACTACTCTCTTACTTTATGCCATTATTGAAATCATTACATTTACGCCAGTTAATGTTTCCATTACCACTTTTCTAATTCAAGCTACTGCAGTGTTCTCTGACTTCCTTATATTAAGCCTTTTTACTTATTAGGATTATGTTAGATCCCTTACCGCTGAGTTTGATTGAGTACCCATGTAAGGCCTTGTTGGTTTAGTAATCAGCTACATGAGATTAAATTCAGAGCAGTACTGATATAGTTTATTTTGTCTATTATAGAAAAAGTCATTATCAAGGTCAAATCAGATAAGGAGCTCTAAGCTCTTGTGTTGAATGCTGCATTTAGGGTGTGATTACGGTCATTTCTGTAATGGTAAGAAATGAATGACCAAATATAAGTCGAGGAAATCGTGGAATAACTCTGTGGTACAGAGGAAGATGAACGCCGAGTACTAACAGGTACTAGTGTGTACTAGTACTAACAGGGGACCTTACTACAGAGGCTTATTTGTCATTGTTTTCCACTCATGTCAGTTTGAAAGCATAGCTGACATTTTGCACAAGAACAGTGCTCAACAACACATTGCTTAGAGGTATGGAGAAATAAAGAAACCCAAACTAAAAACAATAGCTAAAGGTCTCCAATCAGTCAATAAATTGTAGTGTTAGAGCATGTCTAAAAGTTGATCATGTTCCAAGTCATATAGATCTTATAATGTTTAGATAAGGGCTTTCAAGAGGAAGAGCTTTCTCCTCTGGTTACTTATTAACTAGCTGCACTGAGACCGCAGAGTAGAGCCCGGAGGTTAAGACAGGTCGAATGTTTTAAGAAAGCTGATTAGTCAATCTAGGGAATAGATGTGATCCGTAACGTCTCAGCAACATGTCTTACAAAAAATGTGTGTATAAAAAGATAAACAGGAACTAAAACAGCAAACTCTTTACACAGGCAGGAAATATGAAGTACAGATAAAAGACTATGCTGTGTCAGTGTTGGCCTGAGCTGATACGTGTCACAAACACATTTCCATCACTGCTGAAGAACAGAAACTTGCTTTGCCTTTCACTTCTTTGGTGATAAGAATAGCATGGGGACCAACTCAAATTACATAAAACAGGCTTTTTTCTTGAACTTTCTTTTGCTTTGAGGAGCTGAGGGGGAGGAAGAGAGAATTGTGGTTTTGATTAGTGTCTGTGTGTCATCTGATCAGAGAAGAATGCAGTTGCTCTAAAAACTCATCTCTGCTGTCGCACAATCAACGCCAGATCTGCTGCACATGCATTCCAACATGGATGGCTTTTGTCTACGTCTGAGCACATGTATACAAAAGAGAGACAGAGATAAAAATCTTTATAGAGAGAGCTGAAATTATAAAAGAGAGATGGAGACAAGGTTAAAAAGAGAAAGAAAAAAGGGGAGAGATAAGAGGGTGAGTAAAAGTGAAAGCAAAAGTTGAATGAAATAAGAGATGGGCAAGGATTGAAATCCCCCTCAACAAAAAGGACTTTGTTCATGTTTGTGTGTATGACGACAAATGACAGTCGAGGGGGATAAAGTGGAATATTTAAAGTCCAAGCTCCCTGTGGGAGCCAGTTGAGAACATTTGCTCATTCTTCCTTCAGTCTGTTTTTAAAACTCGTGTCTGGGAATCCGAGGGAGAGACAGCTGCTCAAGTTTGGAATTACTTATAGCTCATATCATCAACAACTGCCATTTCTTGTTTCATATTCACATCCATGCAGGTTTAAACCCACTCACTCGTGATTAATTTGGACAGGCTCAAAAGAATGTGTCAATCATTGATAGCGAGAATGGAAGTCAGAGGACAAATGATTTTATAGTAAATCAGAGACTATTTAAAAACTCAAAAATCTAAGGGATAATTAGATGAGACCAGTTTGACATCTTGGCAGATATGATTCATATACATTTCTTTGGTTTGAAAGTTAGGTACCACTTTGATGTCTGAAAATATGAAACCACAGTCAGGAGCTGATTAGCTTTTAGCTAGGCTATAAATACGACAGTTTTTAAAGCCTAACCAATTAAAAAGTTTGGTTGCATCAGACACACATGGAGAATCTTTATCGACGTTCTTCCTTCTAAAACAGGCAAACACTACAAGATGTTTAAATAATGGCATATTGCTTACTAGGGGAAACTATAAACTATAAACTCGTTGCTCCTATACTTGTAATGACAATAAAGTTGAATCTCATCTCATCTCATAATCGTTTGCCAGAGGTAAAAATGTTCCACCGCATGTGGTCTTGTGCTCTCACACATGATCTCAAGTGGAATGTATGTAATGTAAACTAAGACTAGACTACAGCTTATTTTATTAAAGCTTTGAAATAAAGGAAAAAAAAACTGGGGCAGAAGACTAAACAAGTCTGAATGGGTAATTGGTCGGGGACACCCAGTCAACTCAATTGTCCACACTTCAGTACGACCTTGAGTTGAGATTTGACCTGTTTGTTTTTGTACCTGCTTTTGTCAACATTAGTAAGCTAGCTAAGGTTAGCCTCAGGGGCAATAATACTGACTCACTAGGATACAGAGTCAGTGGCGTGGCCTACTTGTAGACTCAATGGCCACTATGATCCCACTATGAAAGTACTGACGCAACTACTAACTATTGAAAAATGCATCAGGGAGGTTTTGGGCTCAAGTTCTACAAGTATCAACTTAGCCTCTGACAATCTTTTCTCTTCCTGTTACCAACAGTTTGCAGTTTGGAAACATGAACATATTCAACTTGTCAGTCTTCATGTGAAGTCACAACAGTGACAATGGGCAAGACGGAAACCTGTTCTGCATTATTCCAGTTTCATAATAGTTTTGTCCTTTCATAGTTCACAAACGAGGAAGTACTGACCAACATTGCTGACTTTAACAAAAATGAATTCCCATACAAAGTATTATGCAATGACAAAGCTTGCAATTCATGAATGGACAACAAAATAAGATTACTTCTGAATGTAAAGCTGTTAAAGAAACTTCAGAACATAAAGGTGGACGAAGCCGGTAAGCAGAGAACTGACACATACACGTTACACACAAACATGTCCGTCACACCTCAGCTGTACAATCCAGTTCCTGTTTATATATGACACAGTACAGTTCAGTATGTCTGGGCAGTACAGTATTGTATCTGTGTTTATATAGAAACAGTCATAAGGATATCAGTGTGTACGAGAAAAAGAGACAGAGAGTGTGTGTGCCTTTAAGAGTAAAAACTTTAAAGTATGGAAACAAACTGTCTGAGGTATGAGGCATCAGATTTCATCTGTTCCTTATTCTCGCACAGGGTCACCTCCACATACGTTGGTCTTTTCATTCAAAAAAGAATCAACACATCTTTTGTTTGAAATAGCTTGTTAAGTGCTCCCAACAGTCCTAAAGTGAAAGACACTTAATAGAGATAGAAGAGAAGTACATAACCAAAGACATTCTCTGAAAATTACCAAATACCAAAACAGTAGCAAATTCATTTGTAATTGGTACTTCCTGTATCTTTTCTACTCTTCCTTCTTGTTGTGTCTCCTGAGCAGATATTCCGACTGTATATCAGCTTCCTATGCAATACAGGCGATGGAGGTGGTGGGAGCAGGAGGAGTTATTGGGAAACTCTCTGCTATGTTTGCCATTTTACTCCACATCCTTTCCCTAGAGTACACAAAAACTCTACAGCTTGTATGTGCACTTCCTCTTAAAGGGGCTGCAGTCAGGTAGAAAAAACAGAAGCTGTGTTCATCTGCATGGTTATCATCTGTCAGGATTTTGTAGGATCATCAAAAGTAAGGGAAAAGCTGCATATGAGGCAAAACTGAAGTGACCCTGTAGGCTGCAGTCACGTTGGAGCACATGGTTAAAAATACAAATCTATCGATTTCGGCAGACCACAGGGAAATGACTCCGATATAAAGTGATAAATGGTACAATCATGCAGACAAACTAATCATGTCACACAGCTGCATAGGAAATGTTGTCTGCAGTTGTTAATTTATTCTTAAGCTAGCTACAGGCTGAAATTAAATAGGAAAACAAAAAAGAGGAAGGATGTGAAAAAGGACTGTGCTGCAAAAAACGACAGGTACAGAAACAGGAAATGAACTTCAAAGTGTTTTGCCACCATCAGGCTGAGAAGGCCTCTATCAGATTACCATGACCCGTTTGGTTATGCTCTGACCTGACGGTGTTAAGAGTTAAATACAGGTTTGACTGCATTACAAGCCAGACAGTTGGAGTTGACTTAGTGAGGCACATGCCAAACAGAAATACCAGAGAGAGCAACTGAGGGAAGTGCATGTGGGTTAAGCATGTTTCCGTTTTCATATTTGAACTTAAGAGTTGCTGTGCTTTCATTTTAGATCATGAGGATCTCTGTTTGAATCATTTCAAAGATTTTGAGCAGAGTGTGGCTTTCTAAAACAGTATAGCACAAGTGAGTTCGAGAATGGTAAAAGGTTGGCTGTTTATTTCAGACAGACCTCTGCTTATCCTCTGCTTCTCCCCGGACAGGATTCCAGGAGTATCAATGATACTGATGCTCTCCAGGACGGGGTTAGGCATCTGGGCACACATGAACCTGCCAAGAAAACACAGGGATGAGAGAGGAAATGGTACAGGCAGGGATCAGAGGGGTGAAAGAGGGTTAAAGAGGGGATTCAAGAATGAGACATACTGGGAGAGAGTAAGGGCAGGAGTGACGCAAAAACAGTTGGGTGAGAATGTTTATACATAAGCTTGGCATTAAACAGACATTATTCTTGAGCTTTTAGTAACAGACTTCATTCTCTCACGCACCAATATTTGTGAAATACCTTAAACAGCTTCAACACAAAACAGAAACTGGTGGGATCAGAGTGCAACCCCATATCAGATGACTTTGCAGTGACAAAAATTGACACATTTATATTACAGGCTTATTAAAGTAGGTTCCTTTTTTTAAATAATAATAACTGATTCCTGCTGTTACAGTTTTCTCTGTGTTGTTTTCTGCGCTGAGACTAGGGATGCAACTAGACAGTCATTATCATTATTGCTTGCAGATTCATTTTTAAAATTCATGATTAATGATCATTTTGTCTCTAAGACGTCAGAAAATGTTGAAACAGGCATTTCATATTTTCCTATGTTCCTAGGTGACATCAACCTCCCGTGTTGGAAAATGAAGCCAACGCCAAAGTACAAAAATTCAATTTCAAATATGTTTTAGTCTGACTTGCTAACTTTATTGGCACACACTGTACAGTTGGCAATTTGTTTGTTATAACTCATCTGTTTTGTTATTATGAAGTATAAGAGTTATTCATAATAAGGGGCGTGGCTGATCAAACTGACGGGGGGGAAGTTGGAGCTTTTTTGTCAGGAGGCTTAATGCCCCATCCCACCCCAGCTCTGTGGCTGTTACTAGATTAACCGAAAGTTATGTTGAGACAATATTTCCAATATGGCGAACACCATCGATGGTCTTCAAAAGTCTAATGGGCATTGTCACTGAAAATATGTCCATGTAAATACAGTCAATGGAGTCTATTTACTATCACATATGAAAAGGCTGGAATCATTGAACGTTTGGAAATTGTACTTGAATAATAATTTAATTTCCTAAACGATCAAATAAGCAGCTATTTCATTTTCTGACAGTTTTATAAAACAGTTAATTGATGAGGCAACATGATATTGTAAGATTTTCCTAACCATGTTTGTGTGTATGGGGGTGTGAAGGAACGTGTAGGAAGTAACCATTCATGGAAAAATGTAAGTAAAACAGATACTCCTTATTATGTTCTCAACTCTTGGGCTAAAATCTTTTCCAGAGGAACATAATTCACTACACAATGGTCCCCCTAAATATTGCACACTGGAGTTGAAACTTTAAAGGGGATTGTTGCTCTAATACAGAAACTGAGAAAAGGCTAACACGATCACACACACACACACACACACACACACACACACACACACACACACACACACACACACACACACACACACACACACACACACACACACACACACACACACACACACACACACACACACACACACACACACACACACACACACACACACACACACACACACACACACACACACACACACACACACACACACACACACACACACACACACACACACACACACACACACACACACACACACACACACACACACACACACACACACACACACACACACAGTGAGAGGATGAGTGGTTTTGCATAAACCCACAGTATCCCACTCAGGACAAAGAAAGGGATTGTTAAGGAACCCCACAGCTCCGAGCACTGCTTCTCACTCTGCAGGCTTTTTACTCAGTCTGAACCAAAACTCAAAACATGAGCTCAGAGGCACTGGGTCATAAGACTTGGAGAACTTTGCTTTTACATTCCTGCTGTAACCACACTAAGGGCAGATACACACAGACACACACAACCCTAACAAAGATCCCATACCACACGCAGGGAGGAAAAGGGAAAAATCCAAGGACAATGAACAAGTCAAAGGAATATGAGAGCGGCCTCTTGAACACAGCCCTTATGTATACTATTACTTAACAATAATAGTGACAGCAAATGATAACAAATATGCAGGTTTTTTCCACTCCCTCTCCAAGCTGACTATCAATGATATCCAGTTGGAAATTTGGCATTGGTTTTCCATTAAACTATCTTTCCTTACATTTTTCCATGCAGAGCTTGTAGGAAAAAATGCTCTGATGAACTCTGAATTCTTAGAAACAGAGAACCCTACCAGGCACTGGGGGCCCCAGGAGCCTAGAGATATCAGAGAGCCTTGGCTGTTAGAATGTCTCAAGAGTGTGAGAAACCCATTCTCTATGTAAAGTGCCAGCACCGGGATGAAGGCATGGGTTAATAATCCATATCCGACCACTCATTTGAGAGGAGTACGGGCTTCAGCTCCAGAAAGAAGGTCTTCCTCTCCTGCCCCAACTCTTGACCCATTACCTTTTCTCTCATCGTAACCTGAACTTCCTGAAGAGAGAAGAGGAAACAGGGTGGATGGGAATGGAGGGGGGTCCACAAAATGTGTCACCTTTCCATGGTTGCTTCCTTTAAATTTCCCCATGCGTGTAAGTTATGCCTGCAATGTGCGATAACAAAATGTTGCAATAACGATTTGATGTGCTAAATAAACACACATTTAAGACTGCAAATTAGTTTAGCTCGTGTTTTTTATCTGCTGTTCTTGTGTTTTTTCACAACACGTTTGTCCTGAATGCAAAAGAAATCCAAAAGAGTCGTTTTTTTCCCTCCACTAATTAGGAACCTTTTAAATCTGAGGGTAGTTGATAGCTAGCTTGAGCTTCTTCTGACTGCCTTGAAATTGTGTGAAAGCATGGCCATCATACTCAGGCCTCTATCTAATACCGGGAAGTAAAATGTAGACATCATTAGTGAGAAACCATTGCTTTTTTACAGAAAAATAATGGTCTTTTTTGCTAAGTTCACACTACAGAGATGTGTTTATTGCAAATGATCATATCGGGAAAAGGACAAAATTGTGATTAATTGCACAGCCCTTGTAAATGATCTATGTATTATGGATACAGTATGTATTAGTTTGTTGGGTACTCTATAAGGCAGTACATGTGTGAAGCCCTACCTCAGTAAAGTGCAGAGTCAGTGTCCTGGAATAACAGGCCATGAGCAGGACAGAGTAGGACAGTGCAGGCCAGGGTGGGCCAGTGCGGAACTTACACTTTGCTGACTCTGGTTTTACTGACTAATAGCTTACAGAGAGCACAATCATACTGAGGCCCTCTGACTGCTGTGGCATTTTAACTAGAAAAAAAAGAGCTAAAGATATGTGGGTTTATCTTGAGCTGAAAGAAAAGTATGAAGAATGCTTTCATTACAGTTTAGGTATTGGTTAAAATCAGTATAAATGCCTTGGGATCATTCAGGTCAGGTCACCCTTGTGAAAGAGATCTTGATCTCAATGTGTTAATTATCTGGTTAAATAAATAAAAAAATAAAACTGTAAATATTAGTGAGCGAAGCCTGAGTGACGTCATTAGTTACTGAAGGGGGCTTGGGAAGCCCGTGGATTGAGGTCGCCATGCTGGATAATGCTTACTCAACCTAACTTTCAGTCAACCTAACACCAGGCAAAAGAGCTGGAGCTGAGGCGGGTCTTAAGCCTCCTGACAAACAGCTACACCACGCTCGCCCGTCAGTCAAGTCAGCCACACACCGAATAATGACTAATGAGTTTATGGATGAGTTAAAAAAAAATAAAGGGGAGTGCAGATATAGTCATGAGCCAATCGGACCATTTTAATTTTTTAAATATGTTTTATTTCTGCTGTAAAAACGGGCAGTTTTGAATGGGTGTGTATGTGGACTCTGTAGCTTCTGCTGCCAGGCTCAAGTGGACACTTGATGAAATGTAGGTTTTTCACCTCCTTGGAGGTTGCTGCTTGCTTGGGATACAATCTGAAACCAGACTGCTACAAAATAGAAATAATAGGAAAATTGGCAGCTGACTAGTAGAATACACTGACTGTTACTTTAGACAAAAACAAACTGTAGGTTTGTGGATCCAATGACTGATTTCTGTTTACTTTCTACATAAATAACTGATTACACTAAGAGTGACTTTCTGAGGGTGGTAGTTAAAGGCTAATCTGCATGTTGAATTACTATGGTTAAAGAGCTACACAACAAGGCCTTGTGTGCTCTTTTGACATTTCTTATCCACCTACGAATCTGCCAGTTAACAATCCGATACTCAATATCTCCTGTTGACTTCTATGAGCAAAAACAAATTCAACCAGTTAAAATAGTTTTGGCCTCCTGAGAGGAAAGTTGAAAGCTGGCCGAGTCAGAGATAAAAACAGCCCAGCTCAAAAAGTTTGTCTGGATCGGGTTCATGACAAAAGTTGTGTCAACTCTGGCCTTTTCCAGGCAATGTACCATAACAAATGATTAAATATGTATCTGGCCTACACAGAGTTGTTCAAACAGATCATCTACCTGCTTTGTCATAAACACATTTTCTGTTTTGTACAATTATGTGAGCTTGAATATGCTTATGAGACAAAGATGCACAGTGAAATCAATGGGAACCACAAATATGGCGGTCGGCAGGTTTAGGTCCATCAGTTTGACAAATGATGCTGCAATGGACAATAGCCTTTGTTTATCCACAATCTTATCTGTTTTCCCCTCATGTCTGTATTAAACTCCAAGGAGGTGATTTGTAGTCTATGAAGTCTGACCTTGCAACCTTTAAAGTGTCATTTGAGTTGCATAACTTTTTTTTTCATTCAGAGTTTGACTTATTGTTTGGCGGAAACTTTCAGTGATCCGAGATAACGCAAACACTTGAAATAATTAAAGGAAGGGATCTCTGTGGATAATGATAAATAAGGACTTACTGAGGAAATGTCAAGTTGAGTGTTAATCCCACATAGCCACATAACTTTAATTTATTTTCACAATCTTAAACTTATTACAGTAAAAGTTCTGGAAAAGTTATTTGTGTTTATAAATTGCTCATCTGTTTGGCTGCTTTTTCTTCAGGGTGACACCACACTGGCTCCAGGGTAGAGAGGGGGTTTACCCACATCCTCTACTGGAAGTTACATCATCAACAATTGATTGTTAGCCATCTGATGTCATCACAAATCCACACACAATAGATTGGATTAAGATGTTTCAGCTTTCAAAAGTCGTCACCATACTCATACTGGCTCTCACTCACAGCACCTTGCCTGTGCAGTAACACTTCACACCCTGACTTTTCTTTGGAGAATGTCACTTCATATTCTCAGTGTAAGTTGTCTTTCCTGTAATCCATATTAGCTCTTTCCTAGTTTAAAAGCATGCCCCATAACCGGCCAAGTTTCTCTCTGTATTTTTTCAGTTTGTTTCACTTTCTCTTCTGCTTATCTTTGCTTTTGCTGCTTTTGACAGGTGTTAGCCCATTCTGAGCAATACCCCTTGGTCTGACACAATGACGTTTTTCTCCACACAGTGTCACTACAAATGAATGTACCCTGAAAGTTTTTGCCTGGGGATATCTGGATCATCAGACATGTGAATCAGTCTCCAATCAGCTGAATGTCTTGATCCTAACCTGCTGATGCAATGAAAACGTACAAGAAAATACTTGAACCTTTAACCCTTTGTAATATAATTTCACCTGGCCTAGTGACAAGAGAAAGGAAAAGGGGAGTGGTCCTTGTCGGCTCCTACTGATGAAGTAACACTTATATGACCATTGGATAAGAAATGTACCATCAACCTATCAACCTAGGACGGGACAAGGTCAACCTGTTGCCTAGCAACATCCCATACAACTATTTGTACTTTCAAAGTGCCACACTGTGACTTAGGAATGAGGGATTAGTCACCAGTGACTCTTTCAGGTGCTTAAAGGAAGAAGTCCCAGATGAAGGGCAAGGCGCAATATTATAATGTTTAAGAAGAAGTGAATTCCTTTTCCATGTGATAAGATGTTGGAAAGAACCTTGCTTGCCAAACACAGTGGCTATTCCCCCTACCTATTGACACTAAACACTTGCATTCTCTCAGTTACTTTCACAATTGGCTTTCCTTCAGATGGGAGCATTGAGCAACAGCATACTGCGAGTTTACCTTGAAAGAGTGTGGTACGTGTAAGGACATGTAGAGAGGGCATTTAAACTAGTGGGTGATGTATTGTCATTACACATTTCTTAACACACGGCTGGATTTCCTAATGATATTTCAAGACAAGAATGATATTAAGATGCCATTAATTCTTTTCATTCATACATTAATGAATGACTGTCACTTCCGGGCCCAAATCATATAGCCCTTAGTATTACTTTTTTCAAATTGTTCAGTGTAAGCTGTTTTAAGAGGTTTCAAGAGTTGGCACGGTCTTTACCTGTTGAGGAACGCGTTGCCAAAGGCGTTGAGTTTGCGGAAGGGCTTCTTGGGGTCGACGACCAGGGCATTACCGGGGATCACCCCTTCCTGATCGCCGTGCATCACCGCGATGAAAGAGTCCGTAGTCGGCTCAGGGCCAATCCGCATACCGGGGAAGTCCTGCTCCATGAGATGCCGGATGAAGGTGGTCTTCCCGGTGGAATACTGACCCACCAGGAGGACCATGGGCTTGTTGTCGAAGTCGGCATCTTCGAGAGCAGGGGAGTGGAAGTCGTGGAATCGATACGTGTCCTCCAGCGGGAACAGTTTGGTCCGGTAGAGGCGCCGCAGCCCTTCAGACACGTTCTGAAACAGTTCTGGATCTTTCTTCATGTTTTTTCTGAACATGGTGACTGATATAGTTTTTTAAACAGGTGTGTCAGTACCCCTCTCAATGATAATTTGGTTTGGTAGTGTGGATCTCTACCACCGTTAAGAGCGTAGCCGCCTGCTGGAATGAAGCAACGGCTGGGCGAGGTCTTGGAAGTTTTTGTCCCCACCCTCCTACTCGCTAGCTAGCCACACCACCGCGAGTCAGTCATTCAGGGAGAACTCCCTCCTCAGCTGACGTTGGCTACTGTAAAATGACCACAGCTTCAATCCACCATAAATATTTAGCTCTGCTTAACTCAATATACAATATACTAGCTTCAGTACGACACAAATGCAAAAGTAACACGTCACAACTCGTTTAGCGGTCGGCTAACTCGCTTAGCAACCGGCTGTCAGTTGAGGGCACCAAAGAAGGTACACACACCGGAACAGCTTAGCACAACCTTCACAATAAAAGCCAGTCAGCGCAGTCTGCTGCACAGAGTTAATATTAATTTAGCATCACCTGGGTCTTTTTGTCGTATGGTTTTTATTTCCAATTTTGGGATTTTTTTTGTAATGTTTGGCAGTGTCTTTATTTTTTACTTTCATCACTTTTAAGTGGCCACAATGTTAGATTTATTATTAGCTTTGTTTTTATTAACACAGCAGTAATGTTTTATTTTGTTTCAATGTATATTTTAATGTCTATTTCAGATTGGAAATGTGAATTAAGATTTGTTTGACATTTTCTGTTCAGCATATAAATAATTTTTTAGCAATTTTCTTGTTTCACTATCAAAACATGCATGCGTGCACACACTAAGGAAACAGTGATTCCTACTTGTCAGTTTTGTTTTCACATTACAATAAACTACCCATATTTATTTTTTAACATTCTGTATATTTGTATCATTTACTGTAAATGTTGCCTTATATTCATTTGCTGTTGCATGTATTTTTTGTAGCTATTTTAGACAGCTACTGTAAAGGGGCTTGCTCAGACGTACAGCTACTTCTCTCTTTCTCTCACACAACAACACACACACAGAATACAATAAATATGTTTATTTTATATGAACAACACAATACAGAAACAGAAGTACAGGCTACAGGGCTTAAGTGATCGAGTTCATTTTATTAAAAAGCCAAACTGCATAGAAAAAAATACAATGAGGCGCAAGATGTGAAAAACAAATACAGAAGTTGTACACAGCCCATTAACCAAGATTCAAGTGTGAACTGTGAACATGATGTGTGAACTGTAATCTACAAAGTGTCCCATCAGGCAGCAGCCTTTTGTCGACAAGAGGTGTCCCTCCACAGATAACAGCAACTCCACTGGAAGCCAAAGTATTTTCCATATGGAGATGCTGTTACAGCTGGTGAGACCCGCAGAAAGAGCACAGCTGACAGTGTGTGCAGATCATGAGAACGAGCTGGTGGTGAGTTTCATTTCACCACATTATTAGATGTACAGATTACAAATATTTTGCTTCTTGTTACCTAAAGAGAAACATAGGCCAGCAGATTTTGTTTCAACATTTTCAAACTGGCAAATCCTAAAACTTTCAAGATTTGCATATCACTAAATATTTGAACTAAATGACAGATGTAGGACAACACTTTCACACATGAAATAATACTGCCCTCTTTTGGTTGGCCTAACCAACCACATGAAATAAAATGCCTTTATCTTCTAGGGCCCTCATGTGATAATACCACCCACACCTAATAAAGAATCTGTAAAATAACATCCACTTGTATCTCCTGATCTTTGTTACTACTTCTAAGAAACATTTTAACATAATGACACCTATAAAATCAGGGTCATTCACTCAATAAAAGTCTGCTGAGAGTCAAGAGGGCGTGCCATCTCAGCAAATGAATTTAAGCCTTTAGTCCATTAAAATTAATCTTTTACAGGGAGGCATTGATATGGCTTTGAACATGTATTGTTTCCTTGTGTACTCCTCCTCTTCTTAGTTTCCTTGAACCTCTCCTAACTCATCCCAACTGAGCTTTGACCCTTTTATCCTGTAAAAAAACAAAGCCATAAAGTAATTCAAGAGTAGATTCAAAAGACCTTCAACCCTATTGTCTTCTTCGACTTTGCCCAATGAGCCATATTTTTTAAAAGCAGGTAATTCAACTGTGAAAGGGTTATCAGTGGATTCAGACAATCTGCGAATCTCAGCACAAATATTGCAGTGGATGTGTTTCTGATAAAAGAACTTCACATCATGTCTGAACAGAAAAGGTTTAGTCTTCGCTGACTAATCAAGTTTAAGGAGGAGTATCATATTTTTAAACAAGACTTTGTTATGCAGGATAAATAGATAACTATTAAGCTTCACTTTAGCTTCACTCTTGCTCTATTGACAGGTGTTTGATTCACAAAAGAAACAAAAATGTTCAGAGACTACATTTTGTAGACAATAGATTCCCATTTAAAACAGCTATCATGGTTACAGAAAGATATATCAGTAAATAGGATGTTGTAGAGGGAGATCAACCCTGTAACTGAAAAAAAAGTTGACTTTAGCCCCATCAACAGTGGTACAGCGTAGTTTCTTGGTGAAGACAAGCACCCAACAACTTGATTTACCAAGTTGTTTGTTACCTGGCAACCAATTGTATCATCAGGAGCTAAATTAACTGTTTTTTCAAGATTTGCCTCAAAAGCCATTTTGGGTCTTTATTTATAACCATTTACTTTACTTTAATAAGAGAGCAAACTTACTCAGAGAATGATCTGTGATTGACTTTTGACTGATGGAAGAAAAAAATCTATTGACCTGCAGTGACTATAGGTGTAGGCTACAAGTTGCTTGTAAACCTGAAGTAGTTCAATCCAAACAGAATAAAAAACATTGTTTTACATTTTAATCTTGGTAGAAATTAAATCTAAAACTATTCTGCAGGTATCGTAGCATGAAAGTCCAATGTTAAGTGATCAATGTTTAAAAAATGTCAGAATTGAGTATGGTTTCTATAACTGCTTTCATTCAAAAGTAGAGTTATTAGAGTCATACTCACCGAGCTAACACAGCACATCAGGCTCATGTCGGTCATTAATTCTGTGGGGGAAAAGACACAATTAAATGACAAATGAAAACGTAAAGAAAAGAAAACAAGCCAAATAGAATAAATGGCAAATGAGAGAGAGAAAAAAGTCAGTGAGTGAGAGTCTGACAGAGGAAAGAAGTCACAGAGAAGTGAGCGTGCTGTGACTAAAGTCAGTCCCTGAGTAATGGTGGACTCGTGAAACAAGGCTACTTAAGACTGTGTGTGGGGGGGAGTAAAATTAATCATTACACTTACTGTAAATATGTAACAGATACCCATAAAAGTCAGCAAATTGTAGTCTGTTTGAACTCAGGGACACATGGAGATGGGATATAAAGCTTGTTCAAGATGGAGAACAGCCAAAGGAGACTTCATCTGACCTCAAGGTAATTCAGATAAGCCTCCACACACTTCAGCCTCTTCATTTAGTATGGGCACATTTTCCAAACGCTATTGAAAGGCAGCCACATCACTTATAAAATAACTTCAATGGAAAGTATATTAAACACAGACATTGCCGCCATTAAACACAAGTGAGAGACATTCTAACAAATCGGGTGTAGGTATAAAAATGTTCATGCCACAGCAGTGATACAAATTCATTCTAGCTACATTTGTTGTAATAATTGTTGTTTAACACATCTAGAGACACATACAACTGCTCATGTTGTCACATTCTGACAGTATAAATCTTGACTAGATGAGGGTGTTACACAGTCACAAGAAATAATAATCCCTGCAACCCTTAGTTTCATTGACCAATGTTTTCTCTATTCTTTGCAAGCTAACTTGTTACTTTATGTTGCCTTCCTCATATATAATCAGTATACATGCTGACATCACCTACTTGTCATCACCTACGTACTCCATGTATTACTCTGGCTATGGAAGTTTATTGTACACATGCACAGAAAACCATAAATCTTAATCCTTTTGAATAAGACACTGAAAGTAAGTCGCAGTTGGTTCTGATAACGTCCAAATGTCGCTGCACCCCAAAACACTGGATGACTAAACAATTTTTGTTAAGGCAACGTAGCAACCGGATTAGTTTTTTTCAATCTATTAATTATTTATTATGAATACCTTCTACTACTACTTTTTAATAGTAGGCTAAAGGTAAGTATAATTCATCAGAATGTAATGGTACTTCATATTGAGGTCAATATTGCACATTGTATACTTACTAATTCATTGTATTGTATATTTGTTAAAGTCTAGCAACAGGACATAAACCCGTTAAACACCTTCCTTCAACTAGCTACAGACTTAAAATTCTGCAAACTCATTGTTACAACAATAAAAAGACACTACAATGGAGGTGCTGCATTACTTTTGGCTCTACAGCCGGTAGAAAAGAATAAATTAAAAAAGTTCTTAATATGCTGTGATTGAGTTTCAGTTTTAAGAGCCTGAGATCCTTCTACTCCAGTCGACAAGATATCCTGTTTAAAGTAATGCAAGTATATTCTGGACTCCTTACACAAGGTATGTTGTTGTGTGTATGTGGATTCGAGCACATAGGTCTGAGGGGAAATGAGGAGGCTGACAAGTTGGCAAAACAAGCATTACATAAAGACACCATAGATTTACAAGTCCTATTAAGCAAATCTGAAGTCAAATCATTTGGTATAAAATAGGCTAATGGAAGAAGGGCAAGGGAAATGGGATACTGAATCAATTAGTCGATTTCTATACAGATTAAACAAGTTAAGTCAACAATTACAAATACTGCTAGATCAAGGAAAGAAGAGTTCATTTGTAGGGCTAGGTCACTACAACTTTAATATTACACACAACATAATTGGGATGCCAACAACTGGTTTATGTGAACATTGTAACGTTGACAAATATTTAAGACATGCCATCAGAACTTTATTTCAACAACAAAAAAAAGAACATCAAGGACAAACTTACGAAGAGAAGTTTAGGAAATCATTATAAAATCTTTAATTAACATGTTGAGTGTGGGTCCGCAGAATTATTTTCTTTGAGTTCATTAAACAGACTTGATAAGTAGATAGGATTTAAAACTCTGGTCCACCCTGGAGCAGAAGGTTGCAGTAAATGCCCCTTGGTACATAATAAAAAACTGATAAGATGAGAAGTACTCGCAGAACCAGGAAAGAAGAAACAATAATATTAAGACTACGTTTTTGGCACACAGGACAAATGTTATACTTCTTTTCAACAAGTTTATAAAAGTCTCCCCAAACATGTTAGTGAAGTTTCTTGCCAAAAGGTCCTGTATTTTAGCATGCCTATAAGCACCTCTATGTCAGACCTGCTCAGAACACGCTGTTTCTGTGCACAATATCTAATTGTTTACGGTGATGTCACAAACGGAAGTCTCCAAACGGCCTGTTTAAGCTCACATTTTCTGAGTGGAGCAGGTGGAGCAGGATGGACTTTTCTCATAATTGGGGGGTTTGCAGGTACACATATCAGTGTTCCAAAAACATGGTAAAGTGTATTTTGCATAATACTTGACCTTAAAATAATACACTCAGAATAGGGAAACATCCTACAAAAAGTTGTGCTTTTTTTCAACAAGAGGAAACAGTAGAACACATTATCATTCACTGCCAAAGAGACTGACGAGACTGCGAGAACAATACTGACACTGAGGCTGTCACTCACTCATTCTCACTCATTCCCTAATGCAGTGGACTATAGTGCACTATATAGTGAATAGGGAGTGATTTCGGACACAGCCTTAGACTTTAAAAAAATCAGGATGAAACTGGATTTAGGCTTACGTGAAATTCTACAAAGACATTCTATGGACAACTGGTATAGATTTTAATTTCAATATCTAGTGAGGAAATTTGACGTAGAGATTTAAGTTATTATAATTTTTTATAGGCAAAATTATTGAAAGGCTGTAGTTCCCGATCCACAATCCACCAATTGGTGGCGGCAATTAACCAAAACATTGTTTACCAACCGCCAGAAAACACCAAGAAGAAGAAGATCGCAATTCTCGTGCTGTGCGCTTTGACCCATGTGAGTTTCCGTACTGCTGAGGCGGTGTTGACTGATGTGTGAGTAGCTAACTAACGTTGTCTTCATGAGCACATAGGCTGTTTTGATCTTTACTAGAAATAAAATAAGACTTGTGTGTCTTTAAATGTTACATAGAAACACACATTTGTAGCTTTAGTGATAGAGAACTTGAGCGAGTACGTGGTCGTTTTTTAATCATGCTAGGCAACGAGGCTTCCCTGCTAGTTTTTGAGCTAATTTTAACGCTAGCGATATTTATGCTAATTTTTGCACTCAGTATACCGACAGTGATGATATATAGCAACAATTACCGAGCACAGATTTAAGAATAACAGATGTTTATATCAGGCTGCTTGACAATAAAATACATGAAATTGTTTCTGTAGTCTTCAGTCTGACTATACAGTTAATGTAGATGAGCTACATTAACTGAAGGCTGACAAGGTACTGTTAGTATTTAATCTTAATTTTTCTACAACTGGGGTAGAAGATTACTGGGCTCAGTAATGCAGCTTATCTTGAGTTAACAGCAACAGTGGTATAATAATTAGTCAGAAGTTGATGTTTATGTTTCGTGTTTCAGGTCAAAATGGCAGAGCTAACAACACTGGAGAGTCTGCTGGAGATGGGTTTTGACAAAAACAGAGCGTGAGTCACACCATAACCAAAAATGATCCTGGTTATAATTGTTCCACCATTTGAGACAGCTGCCAAGGAAATGAAAGTGAAACTGTTTAAACATATTTAGAGAACCAATTTTAACTTTCTCTATCATGTTTTCAGGGAGAAGGCGGTGGCCAAAACAGGAAACATGGGAATAGAACCAGCCATGGACTGGTGAGTGTGTGTTGAACTGCCCAGATGATAAAGAACCTCAACCATCTGGTAATCAACAAAGCAGTTTTGCAGCTCGTATTTTTTACTGTTCAATTTGATTTTCTTCAGGCTAATGGAACATGAGAATGACCCAGATATCGATGAGCCCTATGTGCCACCTGCAGCGAACGTCCTTGGAGGAGCAGCAGACAGCCAGTCCACCACAGAACAGCCAACACTAGCAGACACAGCTGAAGGTCAGGGAAAAAAAGTCACCCAGTGATGTGCAATATGATGAAAATGAAGTCGTCTCTTTGACTCTTTCTCTTTGTGAACTCATTTTTTCTTTCTTGTGGTGTATTCCACCAAGGAAGTCCATATGATACTTTTTGTTAGTTTCTTCATCTCTTATTGGTTTTCTTTGTCCACACTGATGTGAAGGTGTTAAGTGTGTAGGTAAAGTAAGTATGTTAGGTTAGCATTAGACTTTTGCTTTGATTAGTGGTGGAGAGTGAGACATTACAGTACCACATAAAACACATTCAACCTCTGGTTCTTTCTCTTTCTCTTTCTTGTGTGCTTTTGTTTAAACTTCAGGGACCGCTGATGGAGACAGCACCCAAAGGGAAATTGAGGAGAGTTTAAAGAAGCCAATGTCGGAGGAGGAGAGACTAGAGCAAGTTAGAAGGTTTGAGTGCACTCAGCACAGACACACAACATCCCTTCTGTACTTAATGTCCATGTCCAACCTACTGCTTCTTCTCCTTACCCAACAAAGTTAACAACATAATTAGAGGAAACGACAACTGATTTTTTTCATTCCTTTTTCTTCTGATTAGAGAGATTGAACAACATAATGTGTAAGAAAGGTAAAAAATGCCTAAAGCCTGGTCTTTCTTGGAAGTAGCTGAAGCCTGTGTTGGTTTTTGTCTTTCAGGCTGGAGGATCTGATGCGGGCTAAGCAGGCGGAGAGAAGAGAGCGAGAGCGTGCAGAAGAGTTGGAAAGGGAGAAGCAGCGGCGGAGACAGGGCCAAGAGCTTCAGCAAATTCGCCAAAAGATACAGGACGATGATATGAAAAAACTCGCTGATCAGCGCAGGAGAGAGAAGATGGAGGACAAATTAGCAAGGTCGGAAACTCATCAAAACTCAATTTATTCAGCACTTTTCATAAACCAATGGCAATAAAATTATAAAGTACAAAACAGTTTAACTCACTCTACGTTTTCTTCTTTTGAAAAACATTTGACTCCTCTCTAACATGTATTTCAAGGAGGCAACAATGAAAATTCTTATTAATAAAGGGAAATGTACCATCCTAATAATCAGACTATCTTCCCTGGATTCACATTTTGACCTTGTACTTTATATTTTTACCTTTTACCTTATGGTGCAGAATATGCTGGTGTACACAAGTAAATCAACGGCCTTAACAATGCTGCATAGTGAGATCCTTGTGAGGAGGGGAGGCCAATAACCTCACATTCTTTGCCTAATGATGATAAAGTTTAAGACCTGATCCTCGGTTTATCCCTTGCCGTGAGGATCTCGATTTGATCACACTCAATTTCATAATGAGTTGAGTCTGTATCGTCTAGAGTATGGAATAGATGAAGCAATTGTAGCAGAATATTAATCGACTCTAATCTGGAGCTCAAACTCAAAAAGGGATAAAATGCCATCTTAGTATTTATCTAATTTTAGATTTGAGTTTAAGGGAGTGTAATTAAGGTCAAATAGTTTAGTGACATCTTTAGAGAAGTTGATCCCCAGATACCTGATTGATTCAGCATCCTATTTAAGTTTATACTTACCTCTGATATGGCTAGGTGGGTTATAGTTCAAAGTGATTACCTGAGTTTTTTGTACATTATGTTTATATCCTGAGAGTGTTCTGTATTCTTCTAGTAGGTTCATAAGCTTTGGGAGTGACTGTTTGGGCTGTGATAAGTAGATCAATACGTCATCAGCAAATAGGGCTAATTTATGTTCTTCTCATAGCAAATATGTTCCTTCAATATTGATGTTTGTTTCAGGTTTCAATAAACGAAGAGAAGAGGAGTGGTGAGGCACAGCAGCCTCGTCTTGGTCCTCTTTCTAAAATGAAATCCATTTGATAAATCACCATTGATCTTTGCAGATGGTTTATCATAGAAGGCTTTAAATGTTTCAATAAGGGATTTGTGAAAGACACAATTTGCTAAGACTTTGTACAAGGAACCATCAGACTGAGTCAAACCACTTTTGTGCGTCTAAATGAATGGCTGTTTGTATTTCTTGCGGTGTGAAATGGTTGATAAGATGTAAAGTTCTCCTAATATTATCCTGTTTGTCGTTGTCTGATGAGACCAGTCTGGTCCAAATGGATGAGATCTGGTGGAATATGTTCAATTGTTCTTGACAATATATATGTGGATACTTTGTAGTCTACATTTAATACTCTAATGGGCAGTAATTTCCACCATCCAGTTTGTCTTGATCATCTTTTGGTCTAACAGAGATGATGGTACAGTGGACACTTCCTCCCAGAGTGTCTGAATAGATGAACAAGATGAGAATCAGGGAAACCTTCCCTGTAAATCCACATGGCACAGCACTAGAAAATATATGTGCACGGGGCAAGACCAGAAATTATAGACAAGTATCTGATCCTTTTAGACTGTCAAAGTCTGTAAATCCTTCGACCTGCTCTACTTTATTCATGACTCTCACTGAGCTGATGTGTTTCTGTCTTTCAGGCAGAGGGTTAAAGATAAGATTGCACGAGACAGAGAGGAGAGAGCACAGAAGGTAACTCGATCATATGGCTCGTTACACATCCTTTCTGTCACATTTCTTATCATAACATCTTGGAACCAACAACTGCTTACGTCATTATGTATTTTGTAAAACTTGTTTAGTTTGGAGGTGGTGGAACCACCAGCACAGCCACATCGTCACAGCCAGCTGAGCCCAGTCCTTCATCACCCACCAGTCATGGACCTCCGCCCACTAAGAAGGAGTATGATGAGTCCAGGATACAGGTACAGGCTTCAGTTACAATCCTACTCCTGCATGCTGCTGTTTTCACCACCGAGCCACAAATCACATTTTGCATACAACTGTTGTCCATCCATGTATCAAAATAGCACATTAAGAGATCTAACTTGTAAACATTATGTCAACAGATATTTATTACCCATCACTAGATTAGCTTATTTTCTAATTTTTGCTCTGAAGATACGTCTGGTGGACGGCTCGACCCTTACAACAGTCTTTAAGGCTCAGGAGCCGCTGGCGGCAGTGCGTGTCTACATTCAGATGAACAGCAACATAGTTGAGGGTGAGGACTTCACGCTTCTGTCACCCTACCCTCGTCATGTCTACACTGAAATGGACATGGAGAAGCCCCTCAAAGAACTGGGTGAGATATGTTTTTTTTTCCACAATTGCCTTAATCTGTTAAACACTCTTTTGGCCTGTTTCTGACCCCCAGCGTGATTTTCATTTCTGTTTTTTTTTTTTTTTAAGGTCTGGTGCCTTCAGCTGTGCTGGTGGTTGCCAAAAAGTGAGAACAGGATGACCTGGTCTTTGCGCCTACCTCATCCCCTCTGCATCAACTAGAGACAACAGACACACACTGATCTGGAAACAGAGCCACAACCTTTAAGATTCACTCAATAAGCACGCTAACTGAACTGAAGCAGAGAGATTTGGTCTGAGGCTGCATTCACGTGGCGTTTTAACCGTTTTTAATCAACTTTTTGAAAGTAAGAGTATTAAACTAATTGGTTAATTCACTGAATGACGCCTCACACTTGATATAGGTGGTTTGTGTACAGGGGAAGGAGTTATTTCTTCTCACTCGAGTGAAGTGAAGATTGCTGGCCTCAGATATTACTTAATGGTTTCAACATCACATAGAAACAATACAGAACTAAAGAATTCAATTTTATCCTGATCCTTAAATAGCAAAGTACCACATAAGACGTACTGAAACAGTTCTGATATTCCTGATTTTGCCATTTTTATAAGTTAAAATATATCAAAACTTCTGTCTGCATTATCATTACAAATCTACTTACAATAAAGCTGACTGAGAATCACAATGGTGGACTGCATTTTTTTTTAAGTCATACATGATTTTATGTTTTTATTTTCTTCAATCCTTAAAATGGTCGAGGTGGGGGGTCACTTTTTTCACCAGAACTAATCCTGGCATTTTCTTCCCCGGCTCTTTCATTCATATAGAGCTACTGCAGAAGTGCGAGTAAACCGAACAGCCACACAAAACAACTCTTTGTGACACACTATAAAACACCTTTATGTACATTAGAAAAAACAAATATCCTATTCTGGAATGGTAAAAAATATCAATTGTCTATCAGCTGTCAATTTCAATAAAGCTGGATGCCTTTAAATGTGGAGCCAAGGGGTTGCTATCAAATACAAAAATATTTCCAATTAAAATGGACACACACTAATGTGCTGACAATGGCTGTCACGGTAGCCTTTCATGTCCATCAATCAAAAATGACACAACTTTTTAAAAGACCTCAAATGAGGTAGCTTCTTAATTTAAAAAAAAAAAATCCAGGACATTGAGGTTACTCGGAGGAAGGACGGTGAGGAAAGGATCTTGGGATGTTATTTTTTTTTCAGCAGGTGGACCTGCAGCACTGTAAAGTTCAGTTTGATGTTCAGCTGAGAAATCTTCCCAGGTCCAACTGATTTAGTGTCCAAAACACTGTCAACTCTTTTAGCTGGGAGGATAGTAGCCCTGGTTGTAGTTCCAGGTGTTCTGGTAGCCATAGCTGCCGTACTGCGGCTGCTAGAAAAGAACCAACAAACAGGCAATAAATAAACCGAACATCTTGAATATAACTTGTTTACCAAACTCGTTCAGATTTACCATTTAAGGTGCAAGAGGATCAGAACAATCTAAAGTCTATTTTCTAAATGTTGCTGTTGATTAATATTTCTAACCCTACCTGGTACCAGCTGCTGTATCCCCCATAGCCGGCCTGTGCACTCATGTCGGCGCCCATCACAGGAGGAGGAGGTGTGGTGATGGGGACGTGCGGCATGGTAGGTGGGACTTGTTCAGACACATCAGCAGCAGAGCCGTCGTCACCTGTGCTGAGCTTTTCTGGGTCCTCGTCCCTAAAAAGCAAATGAGTTTTTTCAGGAATAACTGAATATTTGTTACACAGCAGACTTCAAAAGTTTTTTCTTCCCGGCTTGGAAAGGTAAAGTGATCTTATCTTTTTCTAGATCCTTGCTTGTGTTGTACTTATTCTCTGATGTACGTCGCTTTGGATAAAAGCATCTGCTAAGTGTATTGTAGAATATTCAATTCCATGCGTCAAGTGGAGGTGTACAGTACAGAAAAAATACATATTCTATATATATATATACAGTATGTATATCCTTCTCACCCGTTCTCTGCTCCTCTTTTTGTTCCACCCAGCTCCTTTAGAAGTTTCTGGTGCTCTTCATACATAGACAGCACACTGTAGAGGATAGAATCAGAAGACGAAAAAAACAGTGAGATGATGAATGGTGTGTGTGTTTAAAAGCCACTGTAGCAACCAAATTCCCCCTGGAATAAATATGGTATTTCTGATTCTGATAAGGTACCATCAGGGTAAACATGACCAATCAGAGGACTTCTGACCTCTGAATAGAGTTGCTGTAGTCCTCGGCAAACTGCAGACCTCTCTGTGAGAAGAGGATCTTGGTGTGTGGGGCCAGGGGAGCTGCGAGAGCTCGCGTCACACACTCCTGCACCGCCTCAGCTGAGGCCCAGGGGTCCCCCGACACCTCCAGCTCCAACAGGTTCAGGTGCAGTTTATCATTGTCCTGAGGTATGTAGGGGAAGACAGAGGAAATCAAAAACTAGAGATACTATATCTTTTAATTCTTGGTTTTTACTTCCTAAGTTGCAAACATGGTGGTACTGTACATGGATGTATGAGGGGGATTTTAGTTAACAATGTGCCACAAATAATGTATTTATCAAATGCGAAGTGATGAGTGCATATCAAATAGTAGATGAAACAATACTAACATTACATAAAGGGCAAATTTGAGAGTGTGGGTTACCGATCTTACCGGACTAATCTCCAGAGCGTCCTGTAAGATCCTGCGGGCTCTGCTGGGGTTCCTGCCCACCTTCAGCAGCAGACGAGCCAGCTTGATTGAGTAGAAAGCATGCAACGTAGGATTCTCCTTGGACTCTGCCACTGCTTCCTGCAGCAAGGCCTCTGATTGGTCCAGCTGACCATCTCGTCTCTCCAAAGCGGCCCTGCGAAGGCGGACGACTGCCAACCCAGGCAGGGTTTTCTCCAGAGCCTTCAGCACTCGCCGGGCCTCTGTTAGGTCACCTGGTGGAGACGATGGATGGACAAGGATTTTTTTAATGAGTGTGGGCGGTTCACATTTGTAAACATGGATTACAAATTAGAATTAAAAGCTCATTTATTTTTAGTCTACTTTGACACTTCTTTACTCAATGTGTAAACATCTTTTTCAGTGATGAAAACGAGTAGCCCTGACTGTTAACCAGACAAAGTAAGACTGATGAAAAACATTTAACATGTCACTGAAAGAAAAAGGGATACAGCTGAGATTGTAGAGTTAATGTGATTTGATGTTGTCTTACCGTGCCTCTCCTCAAAGGTGGCCCACTGCATGTGGATGTTGGGTCTGTATGTCAGGTGAATCTCACAAGCTCGTTTGTAAACAGCCCTGGCCTCGTCCACACTCTGAGCCTCCAGGTATTGAGTGTACTGAACGACAAATACAAGGTATAAACACATGGAACATTATTATATACTAAACTTGAAATATGCCATTTTTTGTGTGCTTTCTCTTATGGGTCTCATCCCACACACTTTTCTCCTTACCCTGTTCCATAACTCCTCATACAGAGCGCAGGCGATTAAGCAGCGCTCAAAGAGGATACGAACCCTGTTGTCATCATTGGCAACCCCAGAACCCTCTGATCCCTCCTGTGGCTGGGCTGTGACCTCTGACTCCTCTGCAGCTGCCTCATTTTGATCTAGAAGAAGAAAACAATGTGAAACGGTGGTCTCTTTCAGATGTTTATAGGATCCCTGAGAGTGTATGATATAGTTGTCAGCTGTGTTGTGTGGTCACCTGAAGTAGGGTCTTTAGTGTCCTTGTTCAGCTGAGCAATCTCCCAGTCCAGGTATGAGTGCCAGGACCGCAGCTGAAGCCGATCTAGTGGCTTGACGTGGAAGTATGGGCGTTTAATCTGCAGCCAATAATAGAAATCAGTTTCTGCGGTATCAACTGAATCAATAAAAATACAAACTCATTTTAGCTCTTCTAGTCCTTTTTTTTTCATAAAAAAATTGAAATAGCAATGATTCTACTGTAAACTATTTCAATTTCAATGAAAAGAAAATTTAAATTGTTCATATATTTGGTCTTGTGCAGACGATGCAGACAAAAAAGGGAATTTAGGGTTCTGGTTTGTAGAAAGATCTAGATCTTCAGTTCTTCAGGCCCAGTTATTTACAGTAACAACTGTTGTACAATGCACAGCAGCTGTTGAACATTTTCTTTCTTTTGGATCAAGCATTCTGATCCCTAATAATTGTGGTTATTACAGACCATCTGAGTTTAGCTTCTTTAACTGAATCAAAAGGGGCTTTTGTAAACTTAAATTATCTGAGCCAAAACTCTGGCATCTTACACATCTAACAATTCTAAAACCGGCCCTATCATGGACAAATGCCTGGAAAATAATGTTTTTCATGCCATGATCAACTGAGTAAAGTAGATTGGAAAAAAAACAACATACAGCATCTTCAAAGTTCCATCTCTTGCGGACTTCTCCCTCGTTGTCCTGGTACACTTTGTCCCTTCGAAGCAGCACTTGTTCCCTGATCTTCTGCATCAGTTCCTCCTATACAGAGAAATTATTTTAAATTTGACCTATGCTTAAATTTGTGTTTATCAAATAAATATTGGAAGAATTTTCTGATTGAATACACGATGGTACTGACAGTGTCTGTGCCCTCTGGTGTGGCAGGCTCCTCCTCCCCCGGTGGTCTCTCCTCCTCCTCCTCCTGGGCCTGTTCAGCACGCTCTGCCTTCTGACTCTGACGACAATATGTCCTCAGCTCCTCGTACTCCTCCTGGGTAAGCACCTCTTTGGGCTCGTGGCTGTTCAGGTGTTCCTTGAACCTAACAGAAGAAAATGTTGAAAGAGGGTAAAAAGAAAAAGCAGATATTGGAGCCAGAGGAGATGAGGAGGATACCCAGAGGACCAAAGTTGATTTAAGGGTTATATAATATTCTTTCAAGAAATGCTGGTGTGTGTGTGGTCTTACTTGTCATAGTGGGTGTTGTAGAGCTGGGTGGGGACTTTGAGGACTCTGTCTAGGATGGCTGCTGCATTCTTCATGTTCCCCTGTTCCTTCTCCCATTCAATGTAAAGATCCCAGAGCCTGTCTGAGTGGAAGTCCAGACCAGACGCTGCCACAGCATCCTCAAACACACTAAGGGTCCAGAATGGAAAATGTTTTAAATGTCACAACAGCTTAAAAAAAGGCCAGCTTGTTTGCTTTCCACTGGTTTATTTTCTTTAACTTCTAATCTTGCATGTGGTATAAAAAACTACACAGAAAAGTCCAGTTAGTATTGTACCTGCGAATACGTGTAGGCGACTCAGACAGGTTCATGTCCAGTGTTCCCAGCAGCAGATTGATGTAGTGGATCCACAGATCTACACTTAAAGGGATCACCTTGAGACCCTGAACACACACCTGGAACAACACACACCAAAAGCATGAACATAAATAAACAGGGGAAATATACGTCTTAATACACTTACAATAGTGTGCGGAAAAAGAATCAAATAATTGTAGGCTCTTTTCGTCCGCTTTACCTCCTCTGCTTTGTTGTTATACCCGGCACGCCGTTCCAGATCAGCAAATTTCTTCCAGTAGCCGTAGCAGAGGGGGTAGCGAGCAAGGAAAGCCTCTAGTGCTCTGCGTGATGCTGTAATGTGACCCTGCAAGGATGGGGGAGAAAAAGAAGTGTACTGTCACATGGAGCTTCAGCAAGCTACCACACTAAGCATGGCCTCATGGGGATGCTAGAGAAAAACATTTCAAAGTTTGAGGTTGTCATGCACCATTACTGAGATGCACTATGTTTCCTACGATTGTCTCCTCTGTCTCTCCAGTAAAAAAAAAAATCAACACACACACACCTCTTGCTCGCAGTACTGTAGAAGGTCGGTCCAGCAGGTGAATTCTTGAGGATTGTCATGTGCAGCCTTCCACAGTCGCTCAAAGTCTGCAGGCAGTTCTCCCTCCTCGTCCTCTGCAGCTTGGGGCATGGAGAAGGAAACAGGCTCAGGGCCTACGGAGGCTTCAGGTGCCTCAGCAGCACCGCCATTTTCTTCTGACATCTCCTCCATTTCAGTCGGTGGCGGCATAGGAACCTCAGACACCTCCATGGCTGAAGACAGGGTAGTCAAAGGTCATTTATAAACCCATTCACATACAGCAACAAGTACATAGTTAAAAGCCAACATACAGGTTTGCACTTGAATGCTTTAAAAGTAACCTTTGATTCTTTCATGCTACCTGTGGAGTCTGACCCTGACCAACCTCCCTAATTGATCAATGAGTCAGACATTGCTATATGGCATTCACCATCAATGAATGAACAGAAAAAACACAAATGCCATCGCCATTTCAATTCCCCATCACCAACATTTTCAATAAAAAACATTTTCAGCATGACAAAACTATTTTCACACAAATTGCTTTTACAACCCACAACTCTTAATTTTGTTTACATACGGTGTCAAAGAAAACAGACACTTGAGCGCCGCTGTTAACCATTTCCTCTTTCCTACTTAAATGAAACAAGAAAAAAAGGACAGAAGCAATGAGCACTCTTGGTTTTTTTTATTTGTGAAACACACTCATTTTGATTTATGACACTGAGCCTTCTTTATGCTGGTTTAAGGCACTTTTTGAGATGCTAATTTGAAAATGTAACTAACCTCTATAGGAGATGTAATGTGATATCAATGATAGACTTTTCAGTGTACCTGCTTCTTGAACAGATTAATGGTAAAAGGCCAATCATAACACCATCCATGTGTGACAAAAACATGCATGTATTCTACCGAGTTATTATAGTCTTTTACGAACAAGAAGTTAACCAATCACACAGACTGAAACATGTTCTTCTTTTGTTTGAGAATCTGTTCAAAACAAATCAAAGTCCAGGGTAGGTCATTCAAAAAGCTAAATCTTTAATATTTACTTTGATTATATTGAGCAATCAAAACAGTTTAACGTGAAAGCAAACTAACTGCTGCCCTCAGGTTCACACATTAAAAAAATCGACAAAACAAAAACAAAATAGGTCGTTTAGGGCTTTTGTTGTTGAAACACTCATGTCGATACAAAGATGTGTTTCATTCATCAAAAGCTCACTGAACTGAAACTCTTTGTATTGACTTCAGTGCCTTCCAGTAGTTTTGGACATTATTCATCTAATTTGAGACAAAACGACTGAAGCAGCCCCACACTACGTTGTTGAACATGTGAAAAATATTTAGTTAAACTTATTTAAGACAGCACTGTTTCGTGGTGTTTCGTGGTGTATTGAAGTCACGTTAGCCTAGCCTAGCCTATCATATTTGCCGTTAAAATAGGTCGGGTTTTAGCATTTATTCAGAATTCTTCCAAATGAAACAACGACGATCAGTATATTTGGAAGGAAAAAAAGTGTAATATAATTTCATCCACGTTTTAAAACTACCTGAGGACTCAGCGAGCTCCCCGTTGCCGCTCATCTCCTCACAGCCCTCCGCTGCCATGATGGAAACGTCGCACTGACGTCATCGACGCGCGACATGTTCTGAAAGTACGTCCTTTGAGAATAAAATCATATACTGTAAATATAAGGGACAAAACCTATGGACAAAACCCGTATTTGTTGATGTCCAGAAACAAAAAAGTACTGTTATGTCATGGTGAATGTGGCAATAATTAATTAATTAATTAATTAATTAATAACCCCAAGACAAATTCCTTGTATGTGTAAATGTACTTGGCAATAAAAAACGATTCTGATTAAAAAAAGAAGTCAGTTAAAATAGTAAATACTTTAGGATTGCCAGTGAAATCGAATTTTCTTATTTTTATTCCACACATAATTTGTCAACCAGACTTTTTGTAAGCACAACTTTATACATCAATGTCATTTTTCTTGAGGTGTAGTCATACAGTTCTGTTTTAAATGTGTACATTTTCATTGAGGGAGCCATTAAAACATTTTTCTCATAAAACCAACATTCCAAAAAGGTTAGAAATCTCCTCTCCTTTTTAAACACTTTAGATTATCATTACATTGTGATTGCTTTGTTAAAATAATTTTTACTACACTGCATAATTCACCCCATCCTATCTGATCAGACTCAGGTTTAATAGTTTATTAATTCTTTTAAACTAGGTTGTGTACATTTAGAAAGTTAGAGTTTTTTGTTGCAACTCAATTCCCTTTTTTTAAATGTAATTCCGTAGCCAATAAAAATAGTTATAGATTTGAATTTCCTTGAAGCCCTGAAATTGGGGGCTCAGCATTAAGATTTAAGATGAAAATGAAATGTTTCTTTAATTGATTCACCACCCAAAATATTTCATTTGAAACCAAATGAACCAAAGTTTTGGCTTTAAGAAAATATGAAACACCCCCCCCAAAAAACCAATGCATCAAAAAACAACAACAACGTCACAATAAATCCAGAGACGTAATTATCTTTCCTCGAGTTAAACAAAACCAGGGACTTTTTTTAAATTTGGTCAACTTTATTTTCACTTGGTCTCATCTCTTTGAGTACATCTGACAACTTTGATTGACTGCTGAAGTCTGTTCCTTCACTTTTGTTTCTTCCAATTCAAGCCATCGCCAACAAAACTGTAACAACACGTACATTTATGATCATAAAAACAATTTGACAAACTCATAGAAAAACAAAACCCCTAAAAAGTTGGCTGAATTGACTAGTCAGGACACCATGCAGTCTCCAGAGAATCATTTCTATATTTACGTCTGACCACAGAGCATTTCATTATTTTGTTAAGAAATCTAATTTGTTAGACAAAAACCTTTCAAAGAGTAGTTTTAACCTTTTCAGAAAGATCCCAAATGACAAACTGGAAATCCTGCACTGTCCTGACTTCTATTAACACATGATAATCTAAACAATCTTGAAATCCTCTATCTTCCTCAAGTGCATTAAAAATAATCTAGTAAACAACGCAGAGAAAAGAGCTTGGTAAAACAAAGAAAGCACATCAACAGAATGATCCACACACATCAGTGGTTCAGTCCCCTGAAGCGATTCCCATTGCCAAGTTAACACATAACAGCTAAAAAAAATCCCTCTCTGTGCAGCAGATTAACAACCTGATCAAGTCCACAGTGTAGTAATAATGATGAATCATTTCCATGCACACAAATTTAGCAAAGATTCAGGGAAAGGCAAAACAATAATGGACTGGAAAGGAATGGTATGAAAGATGAATCATTTAGATTTTGTGGCTTTAGGACAATTAAAGTAGTACTTTTTTAGAGCCACACAGCTGATCGTTGGAAAGCCATCCCCAAGTATATGAAACAGGGTATGAGCAAAAGAGGGTTGAGCTCTAAATGATAGAAAGACAAATGGAATTATTTTTTTAAGAGCATCGAGTCAGAAACAGTTCTGGGGAATGACCAGCAGGTGGAGCGTGTGCTTTGAATGTGAACCTTCATTTTAGATAGCAACAATCCTCCCACAGTGATCCTTCATCTCCAGCAGACAACAAAGTGAACAATTAAAAAAAATAAGTGCCTGAATTTCTTCTTTCTAAAGCCCAAAGATTTATTAACATGGCATGATTTGAGTTGCTTAATTTCTTAACTATCTGACAAACAAACAATTATCTATCTAGTAGTAACCCTTTTTGTTAGGTATTACAGTTTGACTGAACACAAGAGAGACATGGCATTATGTGGCTCAGATCTAACAGGTCTACATGGGTATATGTGTGTGTTTGTGTGTGAATGGATGAAAACTTGACGTGTGTGTGTGTGTGTGTGTGTGTGTGTGTGTGTAAATGTTCTATATTTTCCATGTTCACTGTCCTGTTTTCTTGCTCTTCGTTCATTGTCAGTATCAGTGCCTTGTGTCTGTTCTCTCCTGCTGGTCAGTCCAGTTCAGTCAGTTGCTCCTCCTCTTGGTCTTCTGTCTCCATGGTTACTCAAGGGCAATGGTCCAGTCTACCCCTGCATTCATGCCAGGCTTGCGAAGCGTCAACACTGACATGGAGGAGTCAAAGTCAAACTCTACCTGGCTCTCCTGACCGTCTGCAAAACAGAAAGAGAATGCATTAGAGACATTGAACATTCAGGGAGATAAAGGTGTTTGAAAGGGAGATTTCTCTCTCTGAACGCGGGTAGTAATGATTCCCAGTTCACTTTCAGGGTTACTTTTCCTGGATTAATCTGTAAGAAATAACATGTGAGAGAAATGCTGTATATAGCACGTACCAGGAGTCTTCAGGGTAACCTTGCTGGGCTTACTGGCTCCCAGGATAACAATACGTTCAATCCAGGAGCGGGTGGAAAACTGGGCATCTGGAGCCAGGTTACTGTGGGGTCAGCAAAAACAATGAACAAAAATGAGAGGTTTTATAACACTTAAAAACTAACAATGTTAGCAACCCTGTTTTGAGTGATGTTCTCCTTGTTTTTATTACTAGAAGCCTTTAACTTACACTGTATTGCTTGTATTCTTTCAGCAGTCATTTTTTATTTTACGTCTTACTGTACCAAAACAAAGGCATAAATACAACAGAGAATATTCATCACTCACACAGAAGAGAGGATGTTGTTGGCGAAGGACAGCCTTCTGTAGATGAACTCCTTCTTGTCATAGTTGAAGGTGTGGCCATCATCTATGTAGAGCTCACCCACTGCAGCTCTCTGCCAGATGAAAGGTCAAAGCATTTAGAATGAAGATATGCAGTATGACAAATGAGAACACGTCAGCATAGCAGTAGATGATATTTCCGATATTAATTATGCAGCTCTCATTATAGCGTTGTGAAATGTGAGTTACCTGGAGGTTCAGAGCCACATGTAAAGTGTAGGGGTCGTGCTCCATGCAGGTGGAGGACCTGCGAACTCGGAGTTTCCTGGGAATAATGGAGCCACCGCGCTGGAACACCGGGATCTGAAAAGAAAACAGAACGCTGCGTATTTAATCTAGAAGGAGAGAGACAGATAATTGAAAACTACAGAAGACAGCTCAAGCACGAGTATCTTACTGAGCTCATGGTGACAGGGATGTAAAGGTTCTGAGCGCCGTTATGCTTCTGGAAGGTGTGGACGTCGAACCAAACCTGAGGAACATACAACATTTAAGAAGTTTAGGTCACCTGAATCTGCAGGCATGTTACTGTCACCATGCCCTATAAACACATTTATTTCTGAACAGATCAAATTCCAGAAGGATCATCTGTTTGGTGTTTAAAAGTCTCCGTTCTGTGTCCTCTTACCTCGTCTTTGCCGGGCAGGTAGGCGGTGACTCCCCTGGCTCCCTCCTCAGTAACTGGGTGCACCAACAAGTCTCTCCCTGCAGCAGAGTTGTGCAACGTCAGTGGATCAGATAATATTTTTCAATTACATCTGCCACACTGTAATGATTTCAAGTTTTCATTCTAGTTGGCCCTCGCAGCTGTTCCCACACTTAACAAAGGTGAGCAACAACCAACACGTCAACATGATGTCACAACAACAGCATACAGTTTTCAAGGTGGCCATATGTAATTTAATCAATAATTAGTGTGTTGTGTTTAAGTTTAGTGTTGTGCTTTTAAGAAAGTTACCAACACTATTAAATAGAAACCGATCTTGATTCATCATTTGCAACAAGGTAGGCGTTTGGTGTCTCACCGATCAGGAACTCGTCATCCAAAGCGAAAGTAGCAGGATCCTGAGGATACTCCACCCACAGTGGTCTGCAACAAATATGTAGATGTGAGCTGAGCTAAATAACATGAACTATATCCTTATGTGCATGAAAGCATTCAGCCAAAATTTGCTGTGAATTCAAAACAACTACAAAATGTTTAATTTTGGTAAATTCCAGAAATGTGTAATAACATGACATCAACAACAAATTAATGAGTGAACCATATTATTTTATTTAACATGAATAAAAAATAACTCTGTGTAGTCCTCACCTCATAACAGGCTCTCCAGTGTGGTGTGTGTTGTAAAACTGCTGGTACCAGTAGGGAAGAAGGGTGTAGCGCTGGCGCACAGCTTCACGGATCAGCGCAGTGTTTTCTGGGCCAAACAGCCAGGGCTCACGGCGCGGTGTGTCCAGGTGAGCATGAGCTCTGAAGAACGGCTGGTAAGCCCCCGTCTGGTACCAACGCACCAGCAGCTCAGTGCTCGGCGTCTTGAAGAAACCACCAACATCAGCTATGACACAGAGGGAGTCTGGGTTAGTGTCAGGTTTAGACAGCCAATATAATGTGATGGGGAGAAAAATGCAGCCAGACACACAAATAAGAGAATCTGTTTTTAGAGCTTACAGCTAACATGGAGGGGAAATAATGCATGCTCTAACATAACACACCGGATCTGATTATTAATACAAGGTTAACACATTTTAAATGTAACTGTAACAAGATTGCATCAAGACCATGGCAACACCATGATGAGCTCACCATGGTAACACCTCATGCAGTTTCTATGACAACATAAAAAACACTCTGGGGGGTGTCCAAGGCAGATTATTCTGAGTGCACTCATTTTAATGGATGCATTTCTTCCTTTAAAAAAAGATGCTTTACTATCACAATCCTGCTTCACTTTGAGTCAGTGTTGTGTCTCTGTGGCCGTGGATATTCAGGCTGGTTGGCTATTTGACATTTTAATGAGAGTATTGATGCATAGTCTTCTCATTAGAGTTCCATTTAAACTCTAAACCAATGATGTGATTCGCAAAGGATGAACATTTGCTTAGAATACAAGTTACTGTAGAGCATCTGCAGTGGTTTCTATATTTACTCAGTTCACAGTAACATTGGGTGAACTTCCCGTGGTCTTAATAGTATTGTAAAATCTCATAAACAAAAGCACTTGAAAAACACAAAAACAGTTTGACTTGAGCTCAGCAGTTTGTGATTTTACTATGAGCAGAGCGACAGACTGCCTTGTGTATCAGAAGTATAATGATACTCACCACCACAGAACGAGATTCCAACCAGGCCCAGGCTCAGACACATGGGGATAGAGATCTTCAGATGGTCCCACTCAGCAGCGTTATCTCCCGTCCAAACAGCACCTATAGACACATTAATCACCCTGCGCTCAACATCGCATACTTTCTCTTTTTGCTAGAGTTTGTACTGAAGCTACGATTACATATGATGTACTTCGCACGTAGAATGTAAACAGTTAGGTGATACTACTTTAGATTTTAATGTAATGTAAACTTCCCCTTTCTTTTCATCAATTTCAGTCAGTTGTACACAACTTGAACTCTTTTAAAAAGATTGCCTTTGTGTTTAAAAGAAGTGTATTTGTCAGTTGATGTGATGCGTCTCCTGCTGCACACAGGATCGTGTGCCAAGAAACATGATGCAGTCTGCAAAAATGCAACCAGCTGCAGAAGTACATTCAATATGTACTTGGATATACTCTATTGTGTATTGGGCTGCAGTCTCAAAGTCCTATGTTGAAGTAGCTTGACACAGAAGGTTTCAAACATATATCCCAAAAGTGTTAAGAGGAGGAACTACCAAGTAAACCAACATTACAGTTAATTAGCTCTAAGTAGCTGTAATTGGCTTACCGTAGCGCTGTGACCCAGCAAAGAAGGCTCTGGTCAGCACGAATGGTCGTTCGACTCCTCCGGACCTCTGGATAAGACCCTCCGCTGTGGCCATTTGCTGCAGGTTTGTACAAGGGATAGTCAGTGGAGTATAAGGAGTATTTTTTTAAACATCCCATCTGATTTTAGGAGTATCTTTAAATTTGGTTTTAAAAAGATACTGGACAATGACAGTACAATAATATCACAAACGTTTTTGAATCATAATTGCCCATATTCAAATGTTAGGAAATGTTCACAGAGCAAAATAAACAATATTGTTTCATCCTTCCAAAGTCTCTTAAGTTAAATGATAACAGATGATTTCATTTTATTTTGTACTAACACACTGTACGAGTCGACTACTTCACCAAATGAAATACATAAAGAGGATTAAATGCAAACCACACTCATTTGTGAGTAAAATTAACAGGAAGATTTTTATACAAAGCCACAGACAATTTGTGCACTCACCACATAGAAGCCGTAAATGTTGTGCACGTCACGGTGCTCCCACGCTCCGTGCACTGCGTCCTTGTGCATGGTGACCTCTGGCCCATTGAAGACCGAGGGCTCGTTCATGTCATTCCACGTATAAAGGTTCTCCATTGAACCCTGGATGGTGGACAGAGATTGTGTATGTCAATCAAACTGTATTTATATAGCCGCTTTCAGACTAATTCTACTGCAGTTCAAAGTGCGTTACAAAGGAGCGGAAAAGTGACTGAAAAAAGGTCGTTTGTAAAAAAAAGAAAGGCGTGTGCTCACTATAAGTAAGGAACACGCTAAGGACAGCTCTCCAAATTATTGTTTTTATTTCCCCATCAGACACTTCAAGCAGATGCCCTTCTTCAGCGTGTATTAGACAATGTTCACAATCTTACACAGGTGGGACTAATAATTATACCTGTCCACAGCATTTACCGATCAATCCCAGCAGGGGGAGTCTCCACCTCACAACTCTTAGTCACAGAGGTCATGAACAAGCAGCATCAATGAACTTGCATTGTGAAAGCATTGTTATTGTGTCATTTAGTTCACCGTTCACTAAAAATACGAGCATGTTTAAGCTTTAAGCGTATTCAGGCACATCACTGAAAACATATTATATTCTATAAATAAAGTAGTTTGTGCCTTTCTTATGCAGGGGCAGGATGTTGCCTTTAGGGGGTGGGCCAACTCTCCAAATGAATGGTAGGGGAAACACTGAACATAGTATGAAGCACTTTGAGTCTGCCCTGTGTATGAAAGCGCTATACAAATAAACTTGCCTTGCCTTGCCTAGTATCTTAAAAGGCTCATAGTCCCTGGAGTAAGTCCCTGCAGTGGAAACGCATACTATGTTGTGACATTTCCCATACAATCAAACGATGCCCTTTCTTATACTGTAGTAAGCTGGCACAGAAACAGCAAACACTTAATTTATTGGTAGACTAGTCAAAGAGAAGTGTCCTTAAGACTCACCTCATACTGATCATATGCAAACTGACTGGCCCACCAGTCTCTCATGTCTGCACGGGTGAAGTCTGGATAGCCGGCACTACCTAAACGACATCCATCCCAAAAAGAGAGAGAGGAAGAACAGAAAAGAAATTGAGAGAATATGTTCATTTTAATAATAAGGATTGCACTGAGAAATGGTATATGTCCACATATTAATTTTCTATGCATGTAAGGTGATTGATGTCGAGTTTCCAGTCACTTACCAGGCCAGCACCAGCCCTCGTAGTCTCCACCATCTTTGTTCTTGACATAGAAACCCCGAGATCGGATTTCATTATGGATCTTGTAGTTGCTGTCTACTTTAATATGAGGATCTACGATGGCCACCATCTGCAAAAATAAAAGAGAAACATCTATCTATCTACAGTATAAACATTCTTAAATAACAGTGGAAGGGGGATGGAAAGCAGCAAAATAGACACAGGAGGGAAAAAGCTCATGAGAAAGTGGATCCTATCATTGCAGGCCGGTACAGTGATGGATTATCTTTCATCTGTACCTTGCGTTTCTTGTCCATCAGTCCCTGCAGCATCTCCTTTGGTGTTGCAAACTTGTGTTGATCCCAGGTAAAGTAGCGCTTGCCATCAGTGTGCTCGATGTCCAGCCAGATAAAATCATAGGGGATGTCGTGCTCGTCAAAACCAGCATCCACCGTCTGCACATCTTCCTGGTCATTGTAGTTCCAGCGGCACTGATGGTAGGCCAGAGCAGCCAAGGGAGGGAAAGACTGGGTGCCTGTGGGACGACATGAGAGGAGAGGTTCAGATTAAAATGGTCAGTTAACCACTCACATTTTATTAGGCTACACTTTTGGCTTTGAAACATTTCTTCTAAATACCAGGAAGTCCTGGCAGAACATGGGAAAGAAAGCTTTAGGTGTTTTCCATCTCCTACCTGTGAGGGAGGCATACTGAGAGAAGATATCTTTGGGTGTCGGTCCTAGCATTATGAAAACATCAATGATGCCACTTTCAGAGATCCAACGCACATCTGTCTGTGGGGTCTCACTGGAGCCCTGCACATAATCCAGCATTTTTCCGAACACAGTCTGGAGAGAGACAAAAGTCAGAGTGTTAGTGAATCTTTTAGGAACAACACAGGGTCAGGAAATATAAAAGGAGAAAAAAGGACATGCCTTTCCAGCTGTGTTGGAGCTGATATCAACCCAGGTCTCAGCAGCATTAAGCCAGAAGATACCCGTAGTCCTCTGTGCACTGTGGGCCAACATGACTGGGACAGCGCCGTAAAGAGCCATAGGGTTATACAGCTCGTACTGGAACACGTCCAGATTGTAGAGTCGATAAGGATCTCCGTTGCTGAAACAAAAAAACATGACTTTGTTTAAGATGAGAGAATCTTTAACAATCCCCCATTGGAGGAAATTAACACGTTACAAGCATATACACACACACCCATCATTTACTTGTATGTGAGATATGACTTTTCGTTCACACTTACTCTGTTGTTTTCAGCCTGAGGGTGTCTGCGTGTTCAGGAATGCCGTAGACATGCTCCACACCTGGCCATGAAAAGTCTAAACTAATAGCAGATGGACCTGTGAGGTGAGAAAATAGTTTTTAGTTCAAAGGGAAAAAATGTGAAAAAGTAATAAGAGCATTAACCAAATCTGCCTTCTACAAGCTTTCAATTATATTAACCAAAAACATGATCTAGAACAAGACTCATTTTAAGATACATCACTGAAAACACTTCACTAATACACACATGCAGACAAAATTACACTTTGAATTAAGGCAAAATGAGCTAGAGCTTAAAATACAAGTCAGACTTACCATTAGGTTTACCATCAGAGTGAGATTTAAATGTTTCCTCCCACATCCCGTCCTCATCTTTCTCCTCCTCCTCTTTCGCTTTCTGGCAGGCAAACCGAGAATATTGACATAAATTAGGTGCAATATACGCTAATACATGCAGAGCATAGAATGTGTTAAAGTAAAGGGAGAAAGATTATCTTAGTGTGTAGTACCTCAGCCTGGTTTGCCGAGTCAGCCTCGTCTTTCTTCTCGCCCTCTGACTCTGCCTGACTGCTCCATGGCACAAAGACCGGAAGGAGAGGTGAGGTTTGGAATATAAGGGGAAAAAAAGATGTGTCAAAGTCATGCCATCTTGTAAAGAGGGACAAAATATAGGAGTATAATTACAGTATGATAAAAAGAAAAAGGACATACAAATTGGGAGATTGGTGAATGCCCCCTGACTCTACAATGACAACAAACAAATGCTCTACATGGTCCTCAATTAGTTAATTCTAATGAGAAAGGAGACTAGGCAAATCCCAACCTTGTGGCTATTTAAAGCTAAACATCATGGGACAGGACCTCTAGAGGCTGCAGCAATGTTTCACCCACTAGGCTCTTTGCAGAACCAGCTGTTGCACCATATTCACATTTCAGCGGAAAAACAAGGCTTGTATTTTTCTGCACCGGATACTTGGTGTGACTAAGTTCTATTAACTAAGGCAAATAGCACGTGGTCAATACTTGTCAGAGTACCCCACCCATTGTGCTTAGCACTATAAGGGTACCTTGTGCTTAGCACTACTATGACGATGTTTGACTTCAAATCGACTGTAAAATAAATAAATAAGTCAATGCAGCACAACTGAGGATGTTATCTTTATTTTAGACCTCATATTCTCCTTTATTGGCAAAAATAGGAGCCGATATTACCCACAATTCAAGAGAAGACTGCCAACAGTTCAGACACAAATTTGGGTATATCAAGCTAGTACCAGCTAATATTTCAGAAACCCATTACTAGCCTTGAGCAGAATTGAAGAGCAGGATACAGAGAACTGTTCAGGGCACTCGAGGTTATTTATATTTTCATTTTTAAACTTGTACTGTACAACCACAGCTGACCTCGACTCGCATGACATCATGTGACGCACAACCCTTCCTGGAGCCACAAAAGGCTGTTTTGTCTTTTATTTTTTAAAACATATAGCCTCACACCCAAACACTAGTAACAGATTTCCATATGCGAACAGGGTTTCTAACATCAGTCTCTAAATTTAACAGGCTCTTTTTTTTTGTAACCTTCAGGCCATAATGTGAATGCCAACAGTAGTTAGTGTTCACTTCACGGTGGATCAGATCGAGACTCAAACTGTGTATTTTGCACAAATGGTCTCACTAAATCTGAAGGCTGATATTCTATCCAAGTCACAACAGGTTTATTATTGTGCAATTCCTTTATACATCTTAATTTAGCCTCCATTAATTATAGCAGCACTGTTAACATCAGCATAGGACTGTTACACCACCAAGACAGAAATCTTGCTTTTCCGCTATGATGAGAGTATGGCTTTACATTTTTTAAGATGATGCAGAAGATGTCCAGATTTGACCGTAAAAGTAAAGAATAACCACAAAGAGAGAGTTTGCTGTTCTGCCGAGGAGCTGCACTGAGTAATCACAGCAGTAGAAGAGACACAAACTATTTGGTGGAACACAGACTACGTGTGTGTTAAGACAGAAAAGCTCAGATTTTATCTTCCATCTCAAAGGGTCCTTAGCTGCTGTCACAAGCATTGTTTTTCATCTATAGCAGTTATAAATGATCTCAGCTCATACATCTGGTCAAGATACACATTGAGCCATGCAGGTGCATTGTTAGATCTGCTGGAGTGTCTTCATACATAGATGCTTGATTAAGTTAATCGGACACCGATTCAACCAGAGAGGGGGGGCACATTTTAATCAATAGTAGAGACAGGTGAACCCACATGATTCAGGTGCATGTTTTTTCATGATCAGGATGATTTTTTCTTTGCTTCATGAAATAAGACCAAAAATCAACACAAGAGGCTATCACTCTTTAAATGATCCTTCAACAGCATGAGGATGATAACAGGGGCCTAAAGTGACCTCTTCAATCTGGATTAAATTAAACACCAACATGCACACACACACCCACATCCCTCTCTCACGCTCACATTTCTTTGAGGGGAAATATTGTACTCGGTGTGATGGGAGTCCCTACATTTTTGGTCACTACTGGCAGCATTAGCACAAGGAACAGAATACACACTTACAAATCTTAAGGGTCTTTACCTAGAGAATACCCTCTTGATATTATCCCACACGCTAGCCACTGTGCTAGTTACTTTATAGGAGAAACTAGGATGATAGGGAGAAGAGGACAGAACAACGAGTCAGAGACAATACTCAAAAAAAACAAACCATTTCATGGGAACAAAAACAGAAATCATCCACTGAGTGAGGATGTGGATTCAAAAGAGAGACGCTGGCATTTTTAAGCGTGTGCATGCGCGGTTTCTCACGTGTCCTTGCGCATCCTCAGGTGCTCGAAGGCCAGCAGGCCGCGTGAGTTCAGCGACATAAGCACCTCTCTGCCTTCCATGATGTCCAGTCTGAAGGGCCTGGCACTGACAATGACCCTCTGAGACTCTACCCCCAGGGACAACACCACCCCGTTCTCATCCTGAGACAGGAGAGACAGGCTGAGGGAGAGAGAGAGGAAGGGAAGTATCGGTTTAGAAAAAGTTGAGACAAAAACTTGGACTCTATAATCTTCTCAGTATCTTTGTTCTTAAAGCTATAGGTTTTTTTCTTATTATTTTTCTGATCAGACTGCTCTGCTGTTTCAAAACGTACAGCCAACAAACCAGTAAGGTCACACAGTAAATAACACCCTTGGGAAACTTACGGCTCAGTGGGTGGCTCTCTGATGAGCACGTCTGGGACCTCATAGCGAGGCTTAAGGGGCTTCAGCTCGTTAATCTTCACCCTAGTCATGTTTCCCTGGAGACGGTAAAGCTCCAGCAGCAGACGCACCTGAGAAAGAGAGAGGCAGAGATGTAAGAGTTTTAGGAGAGGTGAAGAAGAAGAAAAGGATAAAGACTAACCTCAATTCTTGGGGTCACGATTCGATTCAGAATCTATTTTCGATTCAAAACGATTCTGGATTCATGATTCAAAGTCTATTTTTGAATGAGTATATACTTCAGGATTTACTCCAGTCATCTGGGAGACTGGCTGAATTTCTTGCTGCTCTATTTGGCATTCTACTGAGTGAAAGAGCTCAACCGAGGGTGTTTTTTCTTATTTTCTTCACTTGCCATAATCAGCATTTTTGTTTGATTACACAGGAAATGCTGCTTTTATGATTGCATGACGATTTCACAGAGATTTTATCGATGAGAGAAATGGCTTAAAATATAACTTTGTCTATAGTTGCTATTTTTAGTTTACCCACGAGACCTGATGTTAAGCAGTCAATCCTAATGATTTCACCAGTTTCTACTGCTCCTCTTTGTGTGCCTTACCTTATTGTTGTCATTGGTGAGCTGCAGGGTGAGTCTAGTCTTGGTCAGCTCCATGGTCTCCAGTAGGGCCCTATAGGGAGACTCACCGGGCTTCAGCGCTCGTTGACGCCTGTTTGAAGTTGAGTGAACACCAGTGATACATGTTAAAATGTTTGTGCTTTTCTTTGTCGACCTACGTTTAAGTTAGTTCTTATACTTACTTGCAGAAGGCACTCTGGTCACAGGTCTTAAAGTTGCCCTTGTCCACAGCCAATGTCCCACTAAGGTACACAGCCAGCCAGAGCACCAAGACAGTTGCCATCCTATAAAATAAACCAAAGAAACAACACGAGTTCAGATTGGCAAAGGCTACTGACAGTCTCTTCCCCAATTCTATTTTTTGTAATGCCCAATTACATTTCAAACCAGGACCTAGTCAAACTACGATGTGTATACAGGAGTTAAACATGTACAAACCACACACATAGACGGACTTTGATCCGTCTGTGTGAGAGGCAGCGGCAGAAAATGTCACCTTTTCCCGTTTCCTCATCCTGCAGAAGCTACCGACGTGCTTACATTTTCTTAAAACAGAGCTCCTGTTTTCAAACTGAACCATGAACCATCATAGACTGTAAATATTAAGGCCTGTATGCAAACACTTATTTTCGACCTTTTAATTAATTTCATGATGTGACGTTCTTGAACTGATGCCAGGATATAGCATTAGTTAGCTAACGCATCAGCTAATGCGGGCTAAGTTTGGCTAGCACTAAAGCGGAAATCTGAAAGAAAACAGAAATAGACAAGCGAAAATGTATCATTTGGAAACCATAAAGCTTTAGTCTTGTACAGAGGGCTTTCGGCAGTTTGTCTGACAGCAGTGTCATTGTAAATCACGCCTGTGGCTCAGGATATCGTGCTAACCTTGCTGACAACAGGCAGCCTGTCAAGCCGCTAATTCAATTGAGGGGATCTCGACTTCCCCGGTATGATTCTTCCTGGTGGCCGTCAGACCCAGAAAGAGGACGTTTGCTGGCTAAACTTCCTTAGTTTGTTACCACAGTGATCTCAGCACTCCCGTGCAGCGATACTTAATCAAACAGAAGATCAATTTACGATGAAAGAGCGGACCTGCTTTGTCTTACCTTTCAGTGAAGGTGGCCATCTTGATTATGCTCTCATATGACTCCGCCCATTTCACTCCGCAACAAAGATCGTTAAAAAGTAAGATTCATAACAACTGACTCAAACATTTATTTAGTTAAATCTAAGGGGATACTTTGAATAAAATGTACCGAGTCACGTAATTTACACGATTGCTTTTTTGTTTACTTTATCAGGGTGAAATATTTTCTTATCTAATTGATAACAAAGGGAGGATGTATGAATATATTAGATACGTATCCTCTCAGGCATGGACACGTCATCCCCAAGCTCCAGTGAGGGAAGTACACATTTGTGCTGGATTTGTTACACACTGGCTGCTCGGGCTTGATTTCAACCAATGCATCGTTCGAGCGACAATAACACGTGTCCACTAAAAGAAATCCAACAAAAAGAGTCTTAAAACATCCTAACCCGGAATTGGCATTACGTTAAAATTAAAATTACAAAAAGTTCCCAACCAGAGAATCCTATCAGCATCGATTTATTTACTTTTCATCCTCAAACACATCCAGTTTAAGAAAATTTTTTATGTATGGCTTGCCAGAATAGAGCTATAGCTTGTGATATAGTGTTTCAGGACAAGATAATTGTAACTATCATAACTTTCCTTGTGGATATGTTTAGATACGAATAATAACTGCGTATTTTTTTCACCTTATTCCACACATAATTCATCTCCTGCATTTATTAATCTTCTATGTGTGTATAGCATGAAGGGTCGACTTACATTTGGTTCTAAAATGACAAATTAATCTTGATTCTTTGATCATTTCAATGGGTCATTTGTAAAGAAGTTTGGGATTCATCTCTATGGTTTCATGGTTCATACATTTTATGAATACAATTGTGAAATATAGTTTTTTTCGTCCTACCTAATAAAAAACAAGTCACTCACAAGGGCCCACCCAAACAAGGGTCAGAAGACAATGACAGGATTTAAAATAAGGAACAACTAACTCCAACTCTATTCAAGGATTCTGACTTTTGACTGCTTATTTTGATGTGACATAAAGTAAAATTTAAGTGTAATTTTAACACCGTAGGTTTCTAAAAACTATCAAAATAAAACAGTTTCTAGAAGAGGGAAGATTTGCTTTGTTGTCCATGTTTTGCGTTGTTTGTCAGTTTGTGTCTAAGTAAAAAGAGAACAACAAGAACACAGTTAAATTCCTTATACATGTACAAATACTTTGCCAATGAAGCCGATTGTGACTCTATAATGATACATCTAAGTATCTACTACAATGCTCAATTCAAGACACAGTTAAGGACAAAACCCATTTTTATTTTGTAAAATGGTTGAAACAACAGTTTGTGAATGTGACAAACAATCCAACACTTTTGTAGCTGCAAACAATCTGAAAATAATTCAAAAAAATACTTAAAGGGTTTAGCAGAGTTGAGTTGAACTTTCTAACCAAGATGATACATTGAGGATCATTTTTGTGTGGAGCAAAAAACGGAATATTAACATTATATACACTTTGCACACAGTTTTCCATCTATATTCCCTGTCAATTGCTGTCCACTGTTCTCTCCTAACGGCTTTTTCAGAGCTGAAAACGCCAGCACAGGTGTCCCAATCTATCAATGTTTTTATGCAGGACGCTGTGAATCGGTGCCACATATCTTGCCACGTCACCGTCCCGTGAGAAATCCCTGCAGAAAAGGCCCCTTTCGGAGCTGAAGACAAACTTCTGGGGCATGGGCCCATTGCCCCTCACATACTCCCACACAGCCAAGAGCAGCAGCCTCACCTCAAAGGGAGTGATGTGGGGGAAGGCTTCATGGACGTTTGCCAGCACAGGAGGCAGGAGCTGGCCCTCTCCCATGCAGGACACCAGAAGGCAAGAGGCCTCGAGGTGCCATGGGGAGTCTGTGGACAACACCTCGCGGCAAGCCTCCCAGTGGGCCAACAGAGTGCCCAAGAGGCCTCTGAGCACAGCAGAGCAGTAGCATAGAGCTGGGCGTCCAGCTGCAACCACCTGAAGCAGTGGGAAGAGTACCGGATGGGCCTCAAAACAACGCCGAATGTGGATATCTCTCTCCACTGTGGTGCGGGAGTGCTCTTCTGGGGGCCAGGACAGCTCACCATTGGCAACATCAGGACAAACATTTTCCACTAATGTGACCGCAACAACTTTAGCTGCCTCTGCGTTGATGGGCAAAGGTTCATCAGGGTCAGATGGTGGCCGTGAGCCATTGATGGAGCCATTGAGTCCCAAGGAGCTGCAACACTGCACTATGACAGAAAGAAGAGTCTGGATGTTCTAAAGAGGGAAGAAGAAGGTGAAACATTGTGTCAGTCTTTTCTGCTGTTGCACATAAAACACACAATACACTTTTTTTTCTTCTTGCAAAATGTTCAAATGAAGAAGTTAAATGTTCAAAATACAGCAGAATAAATGAATCAGTGACCTCTGTTTTAAACTACAGTTCTCAAAATTCTGCAACTCACCTGGATGACCCCTGATGGATCAGGCAACTGTCTGGAAGTGCGGACCTTGAGCCCCTTGCCAATCACTCCAGCATGAAAAACAGACCACACACTGCCAGAAAAGTTGACAGTGGTACCAAAACGACAGTTGATATCCAGCAGAGATGCTCCGAGGTCAGGGGACACAGATGGGGCAGTAACAGGGGCACCAGACATGTCAGTGGCCTGCCCTCCAAACAGGTCAGCATTGCCTTTATGGAGCGCTCCCTCGACCAACTGCTGAAGTATGGCTTTGAGAGTGAGCGGGGAATACGCTGCCAAACGAGAAAGGAGCTGGACTGAATAGTTCACTGCCTCGCCTGCCTGACCCCCATCTCTCCCCACTTTCTCGACCTCCCCTCTTCTCCGCAGCGACAGAAAGAAATGACTGACAGAAGCACGGGAGAGCAGGAGTAGTTGTGCTGGGGAGGAGGTGCGAGGGAGTGGGCTACAGGACAGGAGGCGCACAGTAGCATGAGATACAGCTGGGTCACCATGAAGAAGGAGAGGGCCAAAATCATGGAGGTTTACCGAGACAGCTGAACCCACTTGGATGGCCATGGAGGACTGAACACCTGCAGCTGCTCCTCTTCTCTCTTCATCCTGACTCTGGATGGCTGCAGCCAGGTTAAGTAGAAGCTGCCTCAGCTGTTTGGGCCCCAGCGTGTGAGTATGGATTTGGGCTACACAGCGAGCGACAGCAGCAGGGATGAGTCCCACCATGCAAGAGGAGAGTGTGGTGTGGAGCTGCCAGGCCAGAGCTAGCTCCTCTGGGTTGCGGGCCTGGGTGAGTAGCTGGCAGAAAGCCTCAGTGGCCACACTGGGACCCCCATACACGGACAGCAGACACAGCAGCTGGTGCAGCCAGAGGTGACGCTTCCGCTCTAGCCGAAGGGTCTCAGCACAGAGCTCACCAATGTGAGACTGCAGTTCTTCCAGGAAGGGAATAACTCTCTGGGGCTGAGGGGGAGCAGAATGATGGGGGTTGACTTCACTTCCATCGGAGCGGTTGAAAACCAGTTTGTGAAGATGCAAAAGCAGCATCTGGAGGAGGCGATCACAACCTTCTCTGACTCCTTCATGAGGGGATGGTGTAGGGCCGGAGATGATGACAGAGGCCGGGGTAGCTGTGTCAGCCAGAAAACGGAGGACCCTGGCTCCTCCGGATGGACTCTGGCTGATGAGGTGGACAGCGAGCCCCAGCATGTTATCAAGTTCCTCTCTCGGGAGGCCCTGAAGCAAGGCCTGCAGCTGGAGCAGGACAGGAGGGCGTAGCAGCTCTACAAGTTCTGCAGACAAAGCACCAAAGAGGTTGGGTGACATGGCAGCTAGCTGCAGCAGAAATGGTACTGCAGCACGTCGGAGTTGGGGTGAACTCTCCCAAGATGTAGAAGATGATGTAGGAGACAGAGGGCTTGATGGACTCAGGCTTTCCTGAAACATCCTGAGTAGCTCCTTCCTGATGCTGTCTGAGTGGTGCACTGCAAGGTGTCCAAGGATTCCAACTACTGAGCCAATCTTAGGCACCCTGCTGCCTTTATCTGTTCCCATCACCATTAGCCCTTGGTCTTTAGCACCATGAGAGCAGAAGTCCTTGAGTCCACATGCCAAGACTCGGCTGATGATAGTATCTGGGAAGGCGGAGCCGATGTGAGCCACCACCCAGTCAAAATGAGGAGAGTGCTGAACTGAGGTGTCCAACAGCGCATCCACACAGGCATCAGGGCACCAGGCCAGCATGGCGGCCAAACACTGGGAGTACGCCTCCATGAGGGACCGAGTCGCAGCACATGACATCCAGAGCTGGAGCAGTTCATTGAGGCTGGAGGAGTGGGGGGCCACCCTGCGGCCGGCATGTTTGCTGCTCAACTGACCCAACAAGTCCACAGCCCAGGCAGACACCAGAGGGGCCCAGGCCCGTGGATTGAGACGGATGAACTCTGACAGCACACCATGAACCTCCTGCAGACAAATAGAAATGATGATTACCATTTTCTTAACAATTTCAGGACAATTGTAGGTGAAAAGATTTGGAACGATCTGGATCTGTTACTCTTGTTGGCCTTTTAAACACTGACAATGGGCATAAGAAACAAACCTCTGCTGATTTGACAGAGAACCTTAAATGTGTTTCTTCATCTTGATACTAGTAAACCAAACTTTCATCGAATGAACTGCTGGTTTAAAACAAAGTCACTAGGGCCTAAATTGGCCACTTTTAAGTCATGGTTATTAATGATTTAGTTTTGGAGAAGTCCAAATAATCTCCTAAACTCAAAGTGACTTATTAAATGTTTTGTTCGTCTTCACATTTTTCACATTTCTGTTTAAAAGTCTGAAATTATAAAGGGCAAAAACCATCATTACAATTGTAGGTAAAAAAAAAGAGTAAATCAGGACTCAATGAAAATGGCTGTGATGTTAATATCTTTACTAGCTCCAGAATACGGTAATAGTGTTGTGTCTAATGTATGTCCTTGTTAAATTTGCACCTTTATGATGTCCTCCAGGTTGGAGCTGACCCCAGAGCTGGCATCACCCTCTGTCTCCAGGTTGTGCAGGAAGGCTGAGACGTGCTCATTGTAAACACCTCTCAGATGCTCCAGCACAGCCCCTCGGCAGGCTGGGACTGAGCGCAGCAGGCGCACAGCACAGCGGGCGTGTTCCCTGACACTGAGCTTCCGACCCTGAACAGTGTCAATGCCACTGATGAAGGACTTGATCTCCTGGGACAGCTCCTGAGCACTAGAAGAGGCAGGACATACAGTAATGAACTGATGGACAAAGAAGGACATTTGGCAGAAGCAGAAAAGGGTATAGAACAAAAAGAATAAATAAACAGGCGCGTCTGTGTGTGTGAGAGAAGGGACGCTTTTCTTCAGACTATGTGTAAGATTCTATTTGTTAATCACTCCTATCAAGAGAGAGAAAGATGTATTATAATTTTACATTTGTACGTTGATTATTTGTTAAGTCTATGAAATGTGAGAAAAAGTCACAACTCCCCCAAGCCAAGAGAGACATCCTTAAACTTCTAGGTGAGTTCAACCCACAATCCAAAATCTAAATATATCTCAGCTAGTGTCATTTCAGGAGTAAATACTCTGATGGAGAGATAAAACATTAAATTGGCATCACTGTATCAAAAATGACTGTCCAATACCATTATCAATTATACATTTTTATAGAGTTTTTGGCTAAGAACAGAAGCACCACTGTACATTTAGCTAAATCTAATTACATAGTTTTAATAACTTCAAGTCCTTTAAATCGAATTGCCTGCCTTTCCGTCATATCTTCATGATACGTAACTGTTTAATATCTCACTAAGTGTTCATTAGTATGGGACTTTACTTTGGAGACAGCAGAGATGTGGATCATCAAGACTGTCTGATCAAACTAAAGATCAACAGATAAAGGCAGAACATAACCATGTATAATGTCCATTAAATAGCAAAGATATTTCACAATTAATTCAAGAAGATGTATTTATGGTGTCAAAGTTGTCAATCACATAAGACATGTAGAAAAAAGAGTTTAAAAAAAAACAGCCAACCCTTCCAACTAAGAGACTGGAGACGGTTCATGTTATACACTTTCTACGAATACTGAATTGGGGGGAATTAAACATTGATGTAGATTTTAGAAATGAATGACAAATAGTTAACTCAATATAAGTACGTGAGATAATTCTTAGTTCTACTGCAGGTTTAAAACAAACTTTATATGATCGAAATAAGCTGGGTGCTGCTCTGTAAGAACAAGCTTTGCTTGGTTTAGGATGAGAAGTACTCAATGTATCCCTGACGCCGATTGTTAATTTAGTCACTTCGAACCACAGAACTGGCTCCACAGACGCGTGTAGTTACATTACCACATTTATCTCTGTAAGTTAACTTAAATCCAACTTCAAAATAAATAACTAACTGGCTCCAGAGTCTAAAGGCTTGCTACTTGCTCTGTCACAGTCCTGCTTCCTCTCCGGACTCACCTCAGGGCAGTCTGCGCTGTGACAGTGTGTGAGCTCTGCATCGCTTTCAGCGGACTCCCGTCAAACACCACAGACATCGCTTGGTCTTCAAACATTTAAGGGTCACATCAATTCTCCTCTCAGTTTTTCTGACGTCGACGCGAGCTATTATGAGAGTGTTTTAGTTATTTTCGCTGCCCAGATTCAGAACAAAATACAACGAAAGGGCGCTTCAAAGCCGGATGTCAGGACTTCTTCGTGTTTCCACAAACGCAAACCGTCGAAGACAGCTGACGTCACTGGTGACATCTAGTGGACAAAACGGATCCCCACCTATGATCCCCACTCGAAAGGTCCTCGCTGCGGATCAGGGCGGAGACGGATAAAAGGACGGACACCCGTTACTGTTCTTATTAGATAGCCCGAAATAGCCTATCATGTCAACACCATCCAGCAGAAATAGAAATATGCCTACTTAACGCTGTTCACTTGTCGCCAGTATTCAAGTCTATAGGCAAGAAATGAGAAGGAGAGGACTTTCCCGGGATAATTTATCATGGATAGTGTTTGTAAGTCTTGCCGAAATAAACGCATATTGTTACACATCCTGGGCACCCTAAGTTTCCATTTTTGCTGAAATGTATAAATACTCCAAACATGTAGGTCATGGACCCTTGCATACTTGTAATATTTATATTTTAGGATAATCAAGACAAAAGAATTAAAGTGACAGAGGAAATGTCACTCGTAAAGTTTGTTCTCTCCATCTTTTTGTTGTTAATTTAGCAATTATGGTTTATATTTCTATTTATTTTCCTCAGTAAAGCTTGAGCTTTGAGAAAATGCTGTTCTGATTATACAGTAATATAACAACAATCACTTCATAATAATGAACTAAATGATTAAACAATAAGGCCTAAAAAATACTTTCATAGTTTCAAAGTCATTCATATTTATATTTAATTATATGTTTATATCTGTACGTCTTCAACAAAGCATGAACAAAATTGTGTACGGTTTTCTGATAGGCTACAGCAAAACAACACTAATGACTTTATAATTATTAAACTTAATAATTAAACAATAAAGCTAAAAAATAAAATAAAAACAACAACAACCTCTATTTATATTTATTTATAGGTTTATATGACTTCTTACGCTGGTAGTGATGCAAGGACATACGTACATTTACATAGTATTTAAATACAGTTTTGAGGTATAAATTACTTTCTTTATTAGGCTACATACATTTTCTGCTAATTCTGTCCCTTCACATCACAGAGGGAAATAATCCTATTGCCTATTGTAATGCAATAATCTGATAATGTAAGTCCCTTTTCAGATTCAAATTTACAATATTTAAAATATAATAACAAATGAATCGTTTTTGTGACCCATGTTGTGAGCCCTTTTATATAACGTACAACTTTGCTTATTGTGAAACCATAATTTGACGATCCTATAATTCTAATATTTAAATTAAGTTTGAATGTACTTGTAACACTGTATCTCTACAAGGGACTCATTCTTACGGAAATTATCGGGGTCCAATCACATCCCTTTAATCAACAGAACTGAGCGAACAAAACTAATATCAAGAAGGACACTTCATCATCTGGTTGTTGTTACATTCATTCATCAAATGGGGATAGCCCTCGGGCCTTTTCTAATTAAATCTTGTATTTTGACAGGCGTTATATTGTCATGTAAGAAACTCTGAGTTACACGATGCAGGGTACATTTTGACGTTTGGGAAAGGCTTTTATTCTGAAGGTCTTCTTCTAAAATTAGCAACGATCAGCTGATCGCTCACAGCTGAGCTTTGGTGGCGTCTCTGAGAAACGAAGTGTGGACATCATCGCTAAAACGTAAGAAGACAGACTGTCTTAATCTTTTTATGACTAGACTTTAATATCTGTCTACGGTCGATTTTATGATGTTACTCTTATTTATGGCCGATGTAACATGAGCTTTAAAGGGGATTTAGGATGATGTAAACATGTACCAGTTCAAGCTAATGCACCTTTCTGTTTCGTTGAGTGTTTTCTCCGCTTTAACTCGAAACTTATCTCGCAAACTGGCCTAAAACAAGAAATGGCCGACTGTGTCCAGAGTAGCTTTCATTAGATTGTCAGTATTATTTTGTTAAATCTTTGTTAAAGGTAACTTAGCTGGTCATTATTAAGACATTCGTACATCCAAGGGTTCTCAGGCGATGGTTTATCTTATAATCGAAACTTACTGGAAACAAACATACTTTGGCCTGCATGTGGCTGTCGCACTCCCAGCTCCTTTATTTGACATTAACCTTTCCACGATCAATTGTTCGTTTACACTCAGTTTATTATTTATGATCGATATTCCAAGAAAATAACAACAGCAACAATAATAATAATCCCTTGTTGATTCAAATGGTTTAGCATTAATCAACTACTTTTACTATTGTACCTTTTTATATTTGATATCCTAACCAACAGATCAGGAGCACACATGCAACACTAAACAAAGATCAACAAAGTATCCTGTTTTTACATGCCTGTGTCTTTTACTCTTGTATGATAATATTTGGTCTAATGATACATTTTTCTGTTTTTTTTCATGCAGGTGCTGAAAGTCATCTTATAAGTGAAACGTGTCAGTGCTTTATAGACTAAACAAACACTGACATGGCCCCCACACTGGTAAGGAAAAGATGAGAAAACTAGGACGTAGTGTTTTTTATTCTTTCAAGTATGTATGCATGTAACAACCCTGATAGCATGTGTACAATGTACAGTTATAAAGCATTCAATTAAAAGTCTTATCTTTTTTAATCACTATTATGTCAAATATGACCTAATTCAGTTGTTGGTTAATGGATTCTGTTGTGAGCAATTTCTGTGATTTTTTTTCTTTATCCAAGTACGACGAGAAACCAGAGATAGGTGACTTAATTGAGATCTTCCGTGGATCCTATCAGCACTGGGCTTTGTATGTTGGCGATGGGTTTGTTGTTCACCTGGCACCCCCCTGTAAGTCCCCCGTACTGTACACAGTCAGCACTGCCTTCCTTAGTCTAAACCCATCTTTATCACAGCTGAAATGTTTTGGTTGACATGATTCATGATCCACAAACCACTGGAAAAAAAAATGTTTTTCAATATTTTTAGAAAAATATTTATATCTTTCAATATTGTCTGCATATTTTTTTGTAAATGTATACCTGCGTTATTCTAACTGTTTTATTCCATTCCTTTTTTCTTTTTAGCTGAGCACCCTAACGCAGGTGCCAGCAGCATGATGTCTGTTCTAACGGAGAAGGCTTTAGTGAAGAAAGAGGAGCTGTGGGATGTGGTGGGAACCGACCAGTGGAAAATCAACAACAGCCTCGACGAGAAGTACAAGCCTCGCCTGGTTCACGTCATTGTGAGGGAGGCCTCTGCCCTGGTGGGCTCTGAACTGCCGTACTGCGTCTTCAGGGGGAACTGTGAGCACTTTGCAAATGAACTGCGATACGGAAAGGCCGAGTCCCGGCAGGTATGTGCACCCAATGTTAGCTATTAAATTGTGAGACTGTTTTTTGTTTGTTTGAAGGGCTGCAGCTGCAATGATCAGAACAGAATTGGATATAGTGCGTGGAGACTGATTTGTTTAAGTTTATGTAAAAAAAAAAATCAGATGTGGTCATAGTTCTGTATGAACTACCATTGCTGTCACTACCACACAGCAGTCATTTAGCATGATGGAGATGATGATTCTAGAAAAAAAAAGAACCTAAAGTGTTATAGCACTGAATTATATCAGCAAGCAATCAGTTTTTTAGCAACAATTTAAAATTAAGATGAGTCCTTGTAAAATTCCTTGATAGCATTATCCACATTTCCCTTCTCCATGATTTTATATTCCATCCATTATCTCTGCTTGTCCTGTTTGGGGTCACTGGGGGCTAGAGCTGATCTGTTACTGGGTGAGAGGCGTGGTACACCCAGGACTTGTTTCCAGCCAACTTTATAATAGAAAAGGGAATCTTGGGTAAAAATGTACTGATATGTGATATTCAGATTTGTGTTAGATTGTTCCATCCCTCCACACTTTCTTAAAGTTGTATGTTTCCCTCTGTAGGTTCGTAAGGCAGGTGAAACGGTCATGATTGCAGGCATGGCTGCAGCTGTTGGTCTTGGTATCTTTGCTCTGGCAGGGGCTTTATTTGGAGGCAGCAAAAAAGAAAACAAGAACACGCAGTGATTCAAGTCCCACATGCCTAATGAGAGGCTTTATTAAAAGATCACCAGTAGAGCCTAACTGGTTTTTATCCTTGAAAAAAAAAACATCTTTATTTGACAGCAAGCATCTTTAATTTTGTGAGGAATTTGCATCATCAACTTACCTTAAACCACCATCTGTCCTTCTTTCTGTCTTGGCCTTGAATAACATTGCAGACTGGTTGGTTTTGAATGTACAGTATTTTTTCAGCCTTTTTGGATATTCTAAACACAGCACAACAAAAGTGTTACCACTAATTTAGGTGCCAAGGTAAAGTATGTTTAAATATTTTAATGGATTTTTTGGATTGTAGAACATCTGAGGGTCACACGCCTCTGCGTTTTTATAATAATTAATAAAATAGTTTGTTGGTAGTTGTTTATGAAGGAATGTTTGTTGCTTGAAACTAATTGAAATGTCTCTGTAATGTCAATAATCCTTCTTGTTGGTCAAACGTTCCATGCACATCAGAAGCACTACATATCACATATTAATGTAAACTTGTGGACTGTGAGTCATTAATTCTTTTCATTGAACTAATTTGACATCTGCAGTGTTCTTATGAAATGTCGAGTTGACAATGCTAGCTGCAATTTATAAAAATGTAGTCTCTCTGACTTTTAAATGTTTGTAATTGTTTCCAATAAAGACGTATTCATTATGAGCCTGGATCGTTGTCTTTTTCAGGATAGTGTCCCCTCACTCAGGGTTTTAGTTCCCAAAAACAAGCAGGCCTTGAAGTCAGTCTGAATCTCATCACCCACCGACATCTGTGTCAAGAAAAAAAAAAATCATGTAATCATGCTTTATACAAGATTACCACCGCACTCCTACCAAGACATGATAAACTGTTTTTATCTGGTTTCATTTTGATGTTACTGAAATCTAAAAATAACAACACTTTCACTTTTGCTTCCTCACATGTACTGCACTAATCCTTCATTGAGATGAGACAGCGGCATATTGAAGAGGACTTTCATAACTAAAGCCCTCTGAAACCCAACACCCTATCACTCTGTTAGTGTTAACAAAATAAGGCAACATATCAAAGATGAATACATTTTATTGCACCACAACTTATTGTTTATCATGTACTTAGGGCGGCATGGCCGAGTTCTCATGCATTAAAACTTCTAAACTTTGAACACAACCTCCACTGTATCACTGTCAGCATTTCCCCCCCCAAGGCTTTCAATTATCATTCCCATATTTCTTTGTCAACATCTCAATACACATGAAGTGAAGTATATTTCATCTTGGGTCCTTATAGTTTTTTTAATCTTGGGGTTTTACTGATGGAACAGCTATAGACAGGAGATGTGGAGAGAGAGTGGAACATCATGAACCAAACATCGTCTGGAAACAAACCTACGACCACTGCAACATGGGCTGTAGCCTCCGTACATGGGGCATCTGCTCTACCAAATGAGCTAAACCAGCAGCCTGTAACAGTGTGTGTGTATAAACAGTAACCTTCAAGCTCTTTGGTCGGCTTTGTAGGTTATATAGAGGCCTCACTATCAATTCCAGTTCATTTCATAACCACTTATTAAATCCAAATGGGTCTGAAGAAGAAGCTGTTTATTTTTAGAGTATTTATTTTGAGAATAGCTTACATGCTACATTATTTGGATTTTCTGTAAAATGTTGCATCCTGCATTCCACAAGCACAGGTCACTTCTTACCTACCCTGATCCCCCCCAAGACTCGACATGAACTCAAGGGGTGGTGGCTGTTTATTTTGCCATCTAAAGAGCGTATGGTGTTCAACACAAAACCCAACAGTAACACATCCAACACGAACAGGATATATGGGTCACACTTCGATGGATACACACAGGTTGGCATTGGGAGACAGTTCTGGTCCATGTTTAAAAATGTCTATTTAAAACTGTGAGTTCTTGGATCTGCAATCACTTAAAGGCACAAAAAGAGTAAAAGCAATTTACAATCTCTCTTACCCTGGCATCACACAATTATGTTAAAAATAACTGATTTGCAATACTTCTTTTTTTTCAGGAGATCTGCAGGATCATACAAGTAGAAATGCATGGTAATCTCCCAAAGATTTAAAAATAAGACTGCTATGATTTCACAAACGCTCCACTACTGCACTTCCCAGCTCAAGATAAAAAGGAAAAGACATGTGAACACATTGATTTGTTTGAATTTTTTTCACCAGCCTCAATTTGACTACTTATCACCATTATGACAATGTAACACGTTTATACCAGACCTGATATCAGCCAGTTGTGTCACCTGTCACACCAGTAAAGTACAGGAAAATACAGTGTTGTATGTGCAAAGTAAACTCAAGTTGTATTTTTTCCATGTAACCTAATGTTAAGAACACAAACACACACTTACATGCATAGGTTGATTTTAGCTCTTAAATCTATAGTGACAGCTGAACTCAAACATTGATGTTTCCTGTGTGTTTAACATTCAGTAGAACAATAGATGTTAAGTTGTTTTATATATGGTAATTCTCATTTTTCTTTAAAAAAAGTGTAATTTCTTCATGTCATTTGAAGACAAGCACTCCATGTATATACATATACTTTACAACTGCAGACTTTTGTATTTAAAAAAACAAACAGGGGTATTTCCTCCAATCAAGTTGCACTTCTGGTGCAAGGAGTGCTGCTCTGTGCTGCCTCAGTCCTCTCTGAACTTTCTGTCTCTGCTTTTGATCGAGCTCTGACATCCACATCAATGCATCAATAAAGCGCTGATATTTTGTTTGTTTTTTTCCCCCTCACTCATCACAGTCATTGGGCCAACAGTACCATGCTCAACACACAACCAACTCTGTTCACAGTATTTTGTCACCTGCTCACAATTCGTTCTAGTTCTTTGTGGAATGTCAAGCCTCCAGCAAATACTCTGGGTCCATAGTCACTGTGGTCCAAGTCCCCCACCCCTCCATTTACACTCGTAAGTCTTTATTTGTGTCCTTGATCAGTCCAGCTTGCGTGCGCCCAGTTTGAGTGGACCTTTAGCAGCTTTGCGCTCTGCCCGTTTCGCTTCCAACTCTTTCCTCCTCTCCTCCCGTTTCTTTTTGGACAGCTCAGCCTTACTGAGACCTGGTTAACAATAAAAAATGAGCAGTTCATTGCACAAGCATAGCAGTAAGTTACTAAGTGGTTATTTGTCAAGAATATGCTAGCCTTAGTGTTAAATCTAAGTCAATTTCTCAGCCCATAAAGGGCTGTCTGAGAGACTTACCCTGGTTCCTATCCACTGACTCCCAACTCTCCTCGTTTCCCCAGTCTCCTGTTGCCTCTGCACTCCAACCGTCTCCAGCCTGACGAGGGGAAGACAGCACACCTGTTACTTTCATCTTCACGTTTCATCCTATTCTCTGTAGTTTATATCTAACAAACACTAATCTTATCTGTCTATCAACAGCTCTTCTGTCTATCTGTTTCCCCTCAGCCCTCACCGTGGTGGCAGCTGTGCTTCTCTGGGAAACGCTGGCAAACAGATCATTCTGTCCAGGTCCCTTAGCTGCATTGCTGCTGTCCCAGTTATAATCGCTGGCTAACCGCACCCCTTCAGGCAGGGGGAGCGCTGAACTTGTCAAGGTCGTGTCCGTGTCCTCCTCCGCCCAGTCATTTCCCCATCCCTCCTCGCCTGCAGAGCTCTGACCCTGCCCTTCCTTCTCATTAGACCAGCTGTCATCGGCATCCCAGCCTGAGCTGCTCCAATCAGAGCTCTGCTTTTTTACCGCCATGGAGGAGAACGACCCGCCCACCTAGATAATGAAGAGAAGATAAAAGATTTACACGGAGACAAATCAAAGTTAGATAAAAAGCTAAAATTCAAGACAGAGAACTTTAACTTCAAAGCTTTTTATCATCATAAGCTCTTATAGGCAGGAACGTTGTAGCACAAACAAAAATACCCTGCACACTGTTGATCACCTGTTTTCAACTAATTTATCAACGTTAATGTGGCCAACACAAAAGTTATGAACTTATTAATGAAGGTTGATTAAGTAGTTATAATGGATCAACACTGTATGTTATTTACATTTTCAGAAAGTGCTAAGAAATTCCTAATTTTTGCTTTTAATTCTATACAAGGCCCTGGGAATGTAATGACATATTTTCATAACCTATTTCAGCTTCGTTTTAAACTGCACAATTTTCCAATAAAAGTAAGAATAGGAATTTAATCATTAAAAGTAGCCATTTGTGCAATTAATATCAGTTGTGTTTCTTGCATTAGGATTTAAGTAAGTATGGAATAATATTGTATAATATTGTAGAAGTTGCTCATACTCCTCCGTCACTGGCCTTCTTTTTGGATGAAGCTGTTGCTGACCAGTCAGAGTTCCAGTCCTCTGGCTCATTGAGCGCTTTCTCTGGCTCCTATGTGAGAAAGAGTAAATGTTAAAGAATAAAAATGAAAATTATACAACAACACAATCAGACATGCACCTATGTACCTAAACTACTTTCTGGTTGAACAAAAGTAAAGTCCTACCTCCAAACTGCCCCAGTCCTCCTCTTCCCAGCGGTCTCCTTTTGGCTCTCCTTCTTTGTCCGTTAATTCAAGAGGTTCTGATTGGCTGGCACCACTGGAGGCAGCATTGTGAGCCGCAGAGGTTGGTAGAGTTTTTTCTTCAGAACCTTGTTAAAAAACGAACACAATGTTTAAGGACCTCTGAAAGGAGAACCCTACATTTGTATTCATAAAAGTGGGATCACACGTCTTAGGGAGACATTTTTTTTCATATGGAAAAGTATTTTATGGCTCGAGATTAAACTGTCAGTACTCAAGTTGTGGGTGATGCAGGTGGCCCAACTGACAAGGACATAACAAAAGACCCATTGAGTGTCAAACAATCTTGTGAGGAAAGCAAATCAGAAGTGATAACCCTACCAGCTGCAGGTGCTCCATCAGTGTCACTTGTAGGGCTAGTGGCATCGGCAGCCCCACTGCCCTCAGTTCCTGTGCCCCCCTCCGGCCCTGGAGCGTTGCGGATCAGCTTGGAAGTTATCGAGGACATGCCGGTCACAGCCCAGCCGGCCCAGGAGGAAGAGGCCCCTGCAGGCTGAGCACATGATGCCACATCCTTTTCTGGTGGACAGTGAGAAGAGGGGAAATGAGCAAAGGAATATAAGTGAAATTAATAATTCTGCTTTTTCTTTTCCCCTGTAAACCGAGCGAGGTACAAAAACGAATGAATTTTGTATATTGGTGTGTTTTCACAGGATTTATTATGTGTATTTCACACACCTATATCAGCCAGCTTGGAGGGATCTTCTGAAACAATCTCCAGCTTGGAAAGAAAACTCTTGATGGCTTTAAAAGCCTGTCAGAGGGAAAGGAGAGAGTGAATATCTTTGCAGAAATCAGGGCATGGAAATAAATACTGAGATTGAATCTCGCTCTTAAAATGAATTACTACCTTAATAACCTCCTAAAATATATACATAACTTTGCTGCTTAAAATTGAAAACTAAAGACTCTTGAAATAGCTACATTCAATATTTAGTAACTGTGACAAAAGGCAAAAGAAAACAGTTTTCCTTGTATTCACAAGTCATGTGTACCTGGTCCCTGACGCTCTTATCAGGGTCAACAGTAATGGCACAGAGAGTGGGCAGGATGCGCGCTGCGATCTCTGTGATGCTGTAGAAGTTGTGTGTGGCAGCAAAGCCCAGTACTCCTGCAGAGCGAGAGGCTGGAAATGGGTCTTTAGTAGCTCGGGAGAATGCAGAAATCAGAACACGTTGGCGAGTCTGTAAACAGATGGATCACAAAGTTCTTCCATTTAAACAGAACATTACTGGACTTTGGATTAAGTATTTGTTGGTTGTTGTACTTTACCCCAGCATTGAGGTAGGAGGCGATCTTGCCTAGGCAGACCGTGGTGTTACATCGGATAGGACCTTGCTCGTCTCTGGCCTGCAGTCGGGCAAAGTGCCGCATCAATTCTTGGTTCAGGTTGGTCTCATTTAACTTGGGTGCCAGCAGCAACATAGACTGGAGGAAAAGAGGAAGATAAAGAGAAGGGTTAAGGAAAGAGCATCGCAGCAAAATCCAGTACAACTCAAATGTAAACAAAAACACCTCCTGGAATGTGGTTAAGTGTCCAAACTACCTTAACAGTCTGTTCTCTGATGGCAGGGTTTGTGTCTGTGAAGCCGTGAACAACGTGAGGGAAAATCTGGGAATTCACGGCAGCCTCGTTCAGATATTGAATGAACTGCTCCATCTGAGACAGGGAGAAAATTGTGTCAGTCAAATAAATGGCATTAAGCTAAAGCACAGGCTTAACAAGGCAACAATCTGTTATAATGTACTTCTACTTCTTTTCTTGTTCCTAACCTGCTTTTTCTAAAGATATACAGTATTTTGGGGCTTTTATGTCTTGATTCAAAAGGACAGTGGCTGGATAGAGTTGGATGACATGTGGGAAAGAAGCCTCCAAGCGGGCGGGACTCGAACCTTGGCCGCCCACTTGGAGGACTACAGCCTCTATACATGGGGCGCGATTTAACCGCTAGGACACCTGATGACCTGCTGTGTTTTTAAAGATTTATTTTTGGGCTTTGTATGCCTTTATAAGAGAAACAAGAGAGGGGATAGAGTCAGAAATTGGGGAGAGAGAGATTGTAGAATGACATGCTAGAAACGAGTCACAGGTCAGATACAAACAAAATGTAACATTGGGAAATTAAATGGAAAAAGAACACCTAGATCCCTGAAAGAGAGGCTCAGTGGCGAGATGAAAGGCTTTTCACACCTGCTGCAGCAGCCGTATCCTCATGGCTCTGTCTGTAGAGGAAAACATCTTCACAATGACAGGGATGATCTTCTGTTGGTACTCTTCTGCTGACAGGTACTTTCCAACCTGGCAGACAAACAGAAAAATTAAATCAAATAAAACAAGAATGGGTAGAGGGAGCCTGAAATGAGTTGTACACAAAGATACTAAAACCATTAAAACCAGGTCTCACTTCGACTTTTCCTGTAAAAAGATTCAGCTTTGTTTTACATTGTAAAACATCTGATATACCGTAATGAAATACTGTTTGTATTCAATAAGGTGTAACAATAAACCATGAAGGTAAGGCTTCACCTTAAAGAGGGGTGTGAGGACTACGGCGCCTGCGTTGCCAAACTCGAAGGCGGTGAGCAGCTGAGGCAGGACCTTGTGTTTACAAAAGTCCTCAGGGAAGGAGTCTAGATTGTCACTTAGATCCTGAAAGAACTGTTGCTTCTCAGCTGGCTCCTTGATCTGGAGAGAGATAAAGTTTTAAATATCCTTTAATTACAACCCATGGCTTCGTTCAAATGGTACTTGCTGGCATTTGCTTCATCAAATTAAACAGAGTTCCACACAGGATCCCAAAAGAACTTTATCCATTACATCTTGATGTGACCTTATTGGTGAAGTATGTTTAAAGCGCTAAAACAAACACCACAGTAATCATGATTAAATGAGTCTTTATGTGAAGCAATGCACCTGTATCTCCTCCAGGAAAAGGTTACTCTCAACAAAGCTGTTGCTGAGGAATCCTCCCGGGGCTCTAGAGTTCTGGAGAAAGCGGGCTGGGTTGGGTCGAGCTCGAGGGTTAGCTCCTACCAGCTCACAATAATGAGGCACCAGAGCCTTGGGGATCTGATCGCACAAAGAGGACACAAAAGAGGGAACCCAACTCTGTCAACAAACACCACATCAAAAAACAAAGACTTTGGCTAACACTGAACTGCTGGCTCAAATTATTGTGAATCATTCAAGGTCAATGATATCTCTTCTTAAATTCTTTAGGACAATGGTTCTTCCTTATTTTTATTAAAGGATAGATATTTTCCCATTTGTAAAGAGCAGCACAATGTCAATCTTTACTGTGTATCCAATACAAATGTTTAGTTTTTTTTAGTTTATCTGAAGTCTTCATATTCATTAAAAACCTACAAAAACAACCTGAATTACATTTAGAATGTTGAAGTGAAACTTTGTATTGTTATTACAATAGTGCAGTTATTGCAGAAAAGAACAATGGAGGTATTGTACCTTTCCCAGTGAACGGAGTGAGGATGTGCGAGGTAGTGGCCCGTTGAACACTTCCCAGATCAGGCAGCCTAGTCGCCAAACCTCCCCGACCCTGCAAACAACATGCTCACACTTCAGCACTAAGTTTCAACAAAAACCAGGAATTAACCAGGACCAGATTTAATATCTCAGATATCACTTCCTCTGGAATAGATCGTCTGTATTCTGCGTCCTTACCCTCCTGTATACCAAATTACAAATCTGAGCTGCTCTTCTTAGTTTGTGTTTTTGGTGGTGTTTTCACACATGTACAAAACCTCTGGAGCTTGATGCAAAGACTACTGCCAAAACACCAAAACAGACAAGGAGAAATATAAAGAGATGAAGCGGATCAACCCGCTGTATTCAGAGAAAGAGGCGCAGGAACATGTGTGTGTTTGGAGAAGTGAGAAGACGATCAGATAAAAGCAGTTAAACAAACACTAAAATCAATGATATAACCTAACCTAATATGAATAAAATAATGTAGGACTGCTTCTTTAAACACACCCTCCTCATCTCTGCACAGGTACAGCTTCGTTCTGGGGGAAACAACGTGTTTCCTAAAAAGGTGTTATGCTAAGAGAACTTCAATATAAAGTTGAATTATATAACAGCCTGTTTTTCTGCCTCCACCAGTACAATATGCACATCAGCTGTTTATCGGTCGGGCTCTTCTATATTATTCAAGGATTTCAGAGCGCTGTTACCGTCTGCTTGTGGTGGGTCTGCTGAGTTGTTTTTTTGGAGGTGAAACAAAACAACACACCTGATTTTTTATGACAGAAAATTGTGCTGTTGCATGTTATGATTACTTTCTTTCTGGAAGCTTTGAAGCTTGCTGCCCGTTGCACACTAATTAATCCGTGATTCACAAGAACTCGCACGTCGGGCAGAGTGGTGCTAAAACAAGGGGAGAGAACTTTTAAGACATTTAATTCTTGCATGTTAATGAATTAACAACAGAGTGTGTGGGGTCGGTCATTGTAGTGTTGGACTCTGTGGCTTTGCACACCATCTTGGATTTCGCATCTTTCATGAATCACATCTAGCCTCCGAAGACTTGAAAAAGCAAATCAGGAAAATTTCAGGGGCATGCTATCCTAAAATGAGAACACTTGTGAAAATAGCTATACACTCCTCTCTTACCATTTTTCTCCACTGCTATTGGGCGTCTCAGGAGGGTCATATTTCTCCATGTCTGGGTAAACAGCCTTGGGGGCAGGGAGCGAGACCCCACTCGGGTCACCCTGCTCAGGGGCCACATGGTCAAGGGCCCCGAGCTTCCATTCTCCGGCTCGATCCACAAAAACAGACCATACACCCAAGTTGTTGTGCAGCAGGTGGCAGTCGTTGACCAGGAAACTTAAAGCTTTCTGTGAGAGATCGAGAAAAACTTACAGAACAGGTGGCAGGACTATGGCTCCCCTGATAGTATCACATGGCTTATCCTTGACTACTTACCACTATCTGATGCAGTCCCCAGGAAACTTCCAGGTCACCAGCTCCACCTTTCTCTGCCTGGGCCTTCAGGTGGACTGAAAGGGGTGTCACCTGCTCAGTAACCAGGTACAGGCTCTTCTCTGTCTGTGAAATACACACATGAATTCAAATGAAAACTGATGAAGTTCAATGTAAATTGATGTGTTTGGATAAATAGTGATTTTTGTGTGGATAACCTTGAGTGAAATAAAACTTCTGCATAATAAGCCAAATGAAATGGTAAGAACATATCAAAGACGACTAAAATGTATACTAATACATCCTCATTATATCATATATCATGTGTATTTGACATATAATCACCTGTTTAGTATCCACTTAACAGTATTGTTTGTTGTATATATACGTTTAAACCGAAAGCTTAATCTTCTAAACTAGTTTGGTGTGAAACAGTACAGCACAGCCTTGAATATGGTCTTTTAAAGGGATTTATTTAAATAACAAACTGTAGAGATGGCATCCTGTAGGATTCAAGGCCATGGGATGTTTGACAAACAGCTTCAAAGTTACAAATATGCAACTTACACGGAAGAGCGAGATGACAATGAATGCACATGGTCTTCCTGTTTGCAGTCAATCCCAAATTCCCAGTATACAAAAGTAGTTACATAACTGACTATTATCCACAATCATATTCATCACACAAATCTAAGAAAACAGCGTAAGAATTTGCTTATATTATGTTTTATACAACTCACAACAACTTTTCTACAATAATATCAAAAGGACTACAGAGGCATAATCACACTCACCTCTACCTGAACGTAAACATGCAGAGAAAAACAAATGATGGGGATGAGACAAATGGTCATTCACGTTTATTAAAATAAATGTCTCTTAGCAAGCACAGTGAACTTATTTCTAAAAATCAGACAACATGGCAGTGTGTGGAGACCCAAAATTTGTGCAAATCACTCACAAAGAAGGCCATACCTCCAAACCATCGACATAAGCCAGGATGTTAGGATGCCTGAGGGTCTTCATGCGCTTGAATGCAGCCTTGGCCAGCTGGGTCTGCTGCTCTGTTCCCTGTGCTACCTCGTACACGAACACCGACACTGGCTCTCCATTGGTCTAAGAAAACAGAGTGGAGGTGAAATGAATCACTCGAATAAGTGAAAATTGATATTTAAAACATTTCCATGTTAAACATGTACGCTTTGTGATTAAAATCGAACACAAAAAATGTCACATTTCTGCATCGTTTACAGAAACTACAGTAAACATGAGTAAAACAGGAACATGGTGCTTATGTGGCCCTTCAGTGATGATGATGGTGCTGCTGACAGTTCAGATTGACCTGCTCAGCGATAACAAAAGGGGTAGTGGGTAATGTAGGGTACACCTCATAAGTGAAGGACGGACCCTTTATTAGTGTCACAAAACATAAGCTTGAAAACTATGCCAATTACAGTTGTTAACTGCATTAAAACAGGGTGACGTGGCGAGAAATACGTGTCTGCCCTGGAGTAAACAAAGCCCGAGCTCCCTAGTTAGCGCAAACTTAACATTACATGTAGCAAGCAGACTAAAATAAACCTGCACTGACACTGAACCTGCCAAAAAGATGAGAAAGATACTGAAAACAATGTCATATGACGTCGTGAATGAACCACAAGACATTGTTTTAAAAGGCTAAAAAACGTAGCGATTGCTAGCCAACCGGCTAAGTGACGGGCCTCCGTAACGAAGCGAGCTAGCTAACAGTGACCGTAAGCGGCGGAAGGGTAGCGGGCTACCACTCCTCACCTTTCGCTTTCCCCGGTGAAGGCTCCATATTCCAGATTCCTCCTGGGAGTCTGGCAGGATTTCATATGCAAAGTCTTTGACAGGATCCCTGGCAAAAAAGGACCACATCTCCTATTACCTCCACACCTCATCAAACACACACGATAGGGAAAATAAACAGCTAGGTGAGGCTGCTTAGCAAGTGGCACGAATGTAAAATGGCTCGGTGTAAACTTTGCTTCTGCACATTGGTTCCGCTAATACAACGTCTTAAACAATATTTGTCCAATATGCATACTTCCCTGAATTGTTATAAAGTCACTTCATGAAATTCTGTACAAGCATTTCTATTGTTGGACATATTTATTGAGGTAACAGAAAGAGCCCGAGGATTAAGTCAAGTCAACATCAAAAAAGATAATTGATATGAACACTAAAATAACCTAAAATACTCCTAATGTTGTGATCAATAAATTGTAAATTCGTGTCTACTGAATAAATACAAACGCGGGCTGAACAGAGCAAGATATATTTTCTGCTCCATGCAGATCTTACTGTCTATTAATGCATTCACACTGTGATTGTACAGATGCCAAAGCTGGACGTGCCCCCTCTGTTCCCCCGCATTATGTTGTCCTCTTTACTTTTATGTCCTTGAGATTGTTTTGAGATGTTTTTTACAATGGGAATATATTCAACAATAACTCATTGACTCTCCAACAAGAAACAATACCATAAGTTAGACTTTGGGTGAGGGGGCCCTCCTTATCTCTTTGGGCCCCCAAGAGACCCTACTTGTATCAGGCTGGCATGAGAGAACTTGAGAAAAACGTAACTTTCTTAACATATTTCCAAGTTTAGTCCCAATGGGAGACTACATATCAACAGAATCTGGGTGGTTAGGTGCGTGAGACTATTTTCAAGTTTTACAGAGGAGAGTTTGCCAGAATGGTCACACATGATAAAACAGGACTAAGGGTCTGTAAATCAGAGTTAACCTCACTAAGCTATTCATGTAGTCAAAAAATACACAAATAAAAAAAAAGTTTTATGTATGTATAAGGGACTTACCCTGGCCTATATCCTTTGCTTGACTTGTACTTGTTAAATGCAACCAACAGAGTCTAACAGGACCCTAGAGCAGGGGTGGGAAACTGGCAGCCCGGGGGCCACATGCGGCCCCCCTCAACCCTCAACGTGGCCCTCAGGTCAATTTTTACACATCAGTTAATTGGAAACATGAAGAAAACATGACAATATCTGCAATGAAAACCAGAAATATGTCCATGATAATGGTATATGTTGGGTTAAATTTGAGACATAATTGACTGTATCTAGTGTTGTAGAGAGGACCACACTAACCAAGACCAAGACATACCCGAGATCAGAGTACAAATGAACTGAAGTGATTTGTTCTTTTAGAAAGGAGCATCAGTGGTGGTCTTGACTGGTCTTAATTTAAATAGCTGTAATACATGTTTCTGTATTGTAAGTGTTGTTTTTAATTCAGTTATGTTATTTTTTTCTAGTATTTCCACAAATCACTGGGGGACATAACCTTTTCACACCACACCACTTGTACCAGACCTTCTTGATATAATACATTAACAGGTAACATCAATATTATGGATAAACAATTACACTTAATACAAGTTTAAGTAGAAAGTTATAACATTTACATTAGATTAGGATCCAGAAAATTAAAGATGTGTTTGATAAACACGTCCCAAGCTCCAAGGAAGCACTATGTTTCTGTTGCATCTTTAAGTTGTACATGCCTGGAAATATAGCAGACAACACTGATCAACAGGGTCACTTGTAGGCTCTAGGGCAGGGATGGGCAACTTTGGTCATAGCAAGGGCCACATTCATTTAATTCTCACTGCCAGAGGGCCAAATTGTAGGATACTCTTAGGTGGACTTAAAATTCAACTAAAGGAAGGAATACATAGATATCAGCATCTATGATACCAACGTTCATATTTTAAACTCCAGTGCAATTGCTAATGCTAAATTTAATGTGCTTACGACAAAATGAAGTTACTTTTCCAATGCAATGAACAGAGTAGGACTATTTACTGGTTATTTAAGGATATTTTTCTTTCTTTTTTTCAAATGTACTTAGTAGTGTTGTAGTACTCGAAATCACTTTTTGAAGGTCCCTAACTCGTCTCGTAAGCATTTTTACTCTGTCTTGTCTCGGTCTCAGACTGGACGGACTACTGATTTTAAAGTAGGCCTATAATGAAATCTAACTGAGATAGTTATACTATGCTGGTGATTCAATGAGGCAGTGATTTTTTTCTTTCACATTTGTGAACATCTTACTCATATTGTTTGACAGAAATATACACTGAAATGGACAAGTTATTAACCACTTACACATTTAAGCTAGTCTTATTTAAACCCATATCAACACTTAGAGGTAACAAATAGTCATAAGACTTTTATATTATCACTTCCCTAAAACGTAACATTTTTTTAAACGTGTAGCCAACTGATTTGTAAAAAAATATCTCTTAACACAGGGTTTGCGCAGTATCAAATTTAAAGTTTTAATACCACAAATAGGCAAATAAACTTTTGTTTACCGTCTTAGAAGTCAAAGGATAGAAAACCAAACAATTCCTGTAATTCATCACACCAATATTTTCTAGCTATATCCACATCAGTTGTGATTAAGTCTGCAGAATTACCATTTTCATCTAAATTTCAAATCAAGTTCTCCACCCCTAACTCAAAGTAATAGGTCAAGACCAGATTATAACATGGACACTCAGCCTTTTAAGTGTGAACAAAAAAAGAAAGAAAAAGAAATTCAAAAGTTGACCCACAAAGAATATTTTTATTGAACCAGTACAATGAAACAATTTCATTTAGCAAAGTCCAAAGCAATGGTAAGTACAACACAATCAAGCATCTGGACAGGAACAATGTCAGCAAGTTACAATTTGACTAACAGCTTCCAGTTACATTGGACACAAGTGCTGACAGGAAGTGCACATAGTAAATGTATAAAGTTGAACAAACGCAGCTTCCATAACACGATCATGGGTCATGAATATTCAAATCTATATTAATGAATGCATAGGTGTTCATGAAAAGCCTGGGATCTTTAGCTTTTGCCCAAAGGGAACCAATGGAGTTTTGCAATTCAGTCCCCCACCGGGGGATTACAAAGTTGCTGAGTCTAGCTAGTGACTTAGGGCCCTGTTGTGAAGGTAGGACCAGGCCCCTTTCATTGGCAGAGTGTAGTTGACAGGATGGATGAAGGTCAGATGTTTAGGTACTGGATTTTATTTACAAGTCTTTCGATAAAAACATTCACAATTTTAAGATGTTAGTGTTAGCATTGTAATTACATACAATACAAACTATTTGGCAAGAAACATTTTTTGCAGAGTAATTAAAAAAACAGCAAGTTATCCTTTCTTGGTCCCTTTCATCCCAAGCATTCTGTTAGGTAATTTAAAAAAAAAACAAAGAACCCCCCCCCCCCCCAAATAAAACACATATATCCCCAGCAACTTCACAGTACTAGTGTACAACTATTCTGATCTTACACCAAAACTTACAAAGCCAAAATATCTGCATCCCTGGTGTAATATATAATTTGCAATTTGGTGGGACCTGCATCAAAAACGGACAACGGAGTTCTCACAAAGGTTGGAGCTGTAATGTAAATAAATTAACACCCCCCCCCCCAAAAAATACAGAATTCCAGTTATTAAATACCTCATCTACCCATGACATCACTACATATACTGATGTTAATCGTTTACCCCCACACAGCGCACAATTTCCAAGCAGACACCGCAGGGAGTTGAACCCTGTTCATGACAAAGTCAGAAGTGCCACCACCAGAGTCTTTTGCTTTTTGTTGTTGCTGTTATTAAGGGTAAAGCAAAACCTGGAGGAACAAGACCAGAAGTTTGTTCCCCCAGGAAAAGAAAACCCATTTAACACCTGGCTGCTATATTATCCTGTCAGGACATGGATTTGTTCTCATGGTCGGGAGGCTGAAACTAAAAAAGAGAGAACTGGTTTCCCCAATATGATAATTGTGTATGACTGATGAGACATTATTTAATTCATTAATACAAAGACAAGATACCAATATCCCTTCTGATACCCAAAAGCTGTATATCCTTTGCAAATCGGCAGGGCCAAAAACAGGACAGTGAAGGCTTGCTCACTGAGGTTACAGCTGTAAAGAAAAGACACAAACAAGTCAAGCTGCCCCACAAACCCAAACTTATGATCATTGACTTCTTGAAGCTTAGAAGTTCAAGTTCTTAAATAAACTGTGGTAAAAATCTGGTTATTAACCTCATCTACCCATGACATCACTACATATACTGATGTTAATCGTTTACCCCCACACAGCGCACAATTTCCAAGCAGACACCGCAGGGAGTTGAACCCCATTCATGACAAAGTCAGAAGTGCCACCACCAGAGTCTTTTGCTTTTTGTTGTTGCTGTTATTAAGGGTAAAGCAAAACCTGGAGGAACAAGACCAGAAGTTTGTTCCCCCAGGAAAAGAAAACCCATTTAACACCTGGCTGCTATATTATCCTGTCAGGACATGGATTTGTTCTCATGGTCACGAGGCTGAAACTAGAAGAGAGAGAACTGGTTTCCCCAATCCCCAGCATTCCCCAACTACATGGCATTTGTGTATGACTGATGAGACATCATGTAATCCATAATTACAAAGCCAAGATACCAATATCCCTGTGGATACCCAAAAGCTGTTTGTCCTTTGCAATTCGGCAGGACTCACGGGCCAAAAACAGACAGAAGGCTTGCTCACCAAGGTTACAGCTGTAATAGAAAGACACAAACAATTTAAGCCTCCCCACCCCCCTCCCACATACACCCACAATTAAACCAATATGACAAATTATGCCTGTATGGTTAAAGATTACCAAAACTTCAGTAACATCATTTATCAAGGCAATCTTCCTCAGTGATGCGCAATCCTTCAAAGTGTACGCGTGTACCCCAAGGGAGACCTGTACCAAGTGATCCCATGATTCCCTGCAGAGCATTACGTCGCCTGGCTCAGTATCAAGTTAAGCTGAACGAGATGTCTGAAAGGAAGAGAGAAGAGTGTTGCCCGCCCCCCAAAAACCAGACTAAATAGTACTGCAATGTTTGACAACTTCATGATTATGTTGTTTCACAAATAAATTGTTATGCAAAGCCGATGTGCATGCAAATATGTTGAGTTAAACATTAAAGCCATGGTATGTTAAAGAAAAATCAAGGGAACCGAAATTACTTAACTCAGCACCCATGACACGGAAGTGATGCAGTATTAGCGAAACAAGCTTGCAGCTCTTGATCTCAACGTGACTGGATTCTCAGTGTTCCATCACAGGTTAGGCCATCCCAGATGAAATATAAAGATTATTTTTAGGTAATTTGACCTGAGAAACCAAAGGGGAAAGAAAAAGGCACACACAAACACAGAGAGCAGGGCTTCTGCGAAGGACGTTGGAGGGGGTTCAGATTTAAGCTCAAGCGCACAGGGGATTGGTACTTCATTCGGGAGCCACACTCATATTCGCTGACAGCTTCCACAGATGGCTTTGCATTCAGAGGCAGGCGAGATCGGAGCGGACAGACGAAAATGATCTGAAACAAAGAGTGATCTACACAACACACCCACCAAACAACACTCAAAGATTCGAGTTCTACTCATCTTATGGTTTAAGATGCAATGCTATAAGGCCATGTGGCCAAAGAGGAATATGCTAGTAAAGCATTGTTACTTGTGATTTGAGGTTAACATAAAGCCAGTTCCAAGGTGTCATATTGTCAACTAGAACATTGCAGGAGTTTATGTCAACAAGTCAACATCTTACTACATGCTCCAGGTCAGAGGCCTTCACTTGTACTTGAACCAGTCTTGCTCTCTGGTTTCTGTAAAGAGAAGTGGAATACGCCGCAACAATATACCAATGCATACATTAACTAAGGCAACACATTTGCGCTGCATTTTGAGACTGAATTTAAGCTGTACCATGCACAGCTTTCCTCAGCTGCTTCAAATTTTGGAAAATCGTACAGTTGCACGATAGAAAGTACATTTATGATAACCTGCCATCTGCACAGTTGCGCAAGGGCTAGCAGCTGAGAACTAATTGTGACAAATCTGTAAACATATCAAAATAACCTGACTCCACTTGCTCAAACTGTGTGATGGTTGATTGAAGGGGCATGATGACTCCTTTAGTCTTAGGTAGACTGCATTCTTCCTTTGGACTGTTCTGAAAGATCAGAGGCAGACAAGAAAGAAACACCCCTATATCCCCCCACATGGATCAAAGAACTGACTATTGTTATCCTTACCCAAATGCTTTACTGCAGATATCAGAATCAATGAAGGTCCATCAAATCTTCCAGTCATCAAAAGACTCTTGTTAAGAAAGCACAGCAGTGCTATATCTACAAGTACAGCAAGTTGCCATCATTTCAACAATGAGGGCAGTTTTGCCCATTCAAGATACAAGTGACCCTTCAAGGGTTGATAAGTTTCTGCTTTCCAACATTATAATTTGATGGATTCAACTTATCTGCCTTCAATTTTCCACTTTGAAAGGATGTCATTCGGGCCCAGGTCACATCCGTGCTCTACAAAACTCCAAGCTTTAATCACACCTGAAAAAGCACAAGAAAAGCTCCCCCACACAAGCCCCCCAAAAAGAAACAAATGCATACCAAAACTGTATTCAATCACAACAAGCTATGCATTTATTATGCAATTACAGAATCCTTTACAGATAGTTCACTCATTGTATTATCAATACAAGGCAATGTAACTAATTGCAAAGGAATTTCAATGGAGTAATTTTAGCCAGAAAATGAATGTTAAGAGAAGTGACACATTTAGTGACCTTACGTGATGCTCGACGCGCAAGGAAACGTGAACATACAATGAGTTAGGAGAGTTCCTGATGTCTCGGGTATTGGAAAGCGCACAGGACACAGCACACTGAAAAATGCAAAGGAAAAAGCCTCCCCACAATTCCCCAACAGCAGTATTCAACTACAGGACAATTATGAAATTACATTACTGCCTTAGAAAGGACACTGTGACTCTGAATACATTTTGTAAAAGTTTGAAGCCATTTTCAGAGGAAATATTCAAATACCGCAAGTTTGAACGCGAGGGATTCCATCCTTGTGAACCGTAGACTTGGACTTTACTTAATCTGCAAGAGTCACAAATACACAACCCAATCCCATCCCCAAAAAAGCAACTTGAACCTGCATCAGTACAAAATAACAATGATTTCTAGTAAAGAAACTTGTTACCACACTCCCTGAGAAAACAGAGCTTCTTGCTACATCAGAAGACTAGATTTGAAGTTTCTATCCTGCGAGGCAAGTGTCCACTTGAATCTTGAGTGATGCCTATTCAAGCCAGTTTCGGTTGGATAACACGAAGCTGTAAATTCTAGGAAGAGACTGATTAACGACCCACAGCCCTCCCACCCCATCAACCAAAATATGTGTAACACCCCATTACAACATGGTCCAAATGGTGAAGAATGAATAAAACATGATCCAATGGACTTATTAAATACAAATACCTTCCTACATCTCTTTAAACTGCAGTGGATGCACATGATCCCGATCCAAAGCATATAGTAAGTATGAAGTGCTCAACTTGTGAAGGGCAGCTAGCACAGGGGATTCTTTCGATGATCCACTTTAGGGGGCCATGCCTGTAAAAAAAACTCGGAAACACGTTTTAAATGCCCCCTCGCCCTCCCCTTAAACTACAAATCTTAATTTGCCCCGTACGAATACCATTGCAGTACAATTTGTATTTTGACTAGATTTACTCTATATGAGACAACAAAGGGGCCGACAAGTTAATGTACCGGATAGTTACACCCACATGTACATTACATGCATTAACTCACTGCTTTGTTTAAGAGGTAGACGTAGCTGATCTGTACCATGGAAGCGCAGCTGAAGCACTGAAGGGTTGCTGTATACACACATCAATCGGCCGCACAGGAGACCATCCATTCTCACACTCCCAATGCTGAAAACTTCTTTGGGGAAGACCTATGAACAACAAGAGGACTGCCTCTCCTTCCGGCTGGGGGAACTACTTCTGATTGCAGGGGTAGAGAAGTCCGATAAGATGTTCCTCTCGTCAGCACACTACCAAGGCATTCATCACAGAAGAAACCACCACACTCATCTCAGCGCACAAGAGGAGTCGCCCGCAGTACAAAACGATTTACACGGCTTGCCTGAAAGAGGAAGAGAAAACTGTGCGAGAAATTGTGTTCTTAAACAGTTTCTGGAATATACTACTCAATCTGCATTTGACAGAGGTACCTCTACCCATATACAAACCAACGCCTGCTTTAAACTTGAAGCTAGAAGACACTTGTGCGCCCTTTCCCACCCTTTCATCACTGGCTGGCTTGCTCTGGAGCTGCTGCCACTGCTTCAGCGTTGGCCTCTCTCTGCTGCTACCCTGCCCCTTGCCTCTGGCTCCCTCTGGACGACAGCTGCTGCTGCTGCTTCCTGCTCTCTCGGGCTCACTCTGCTTTTCCCCTCCTGCCTGGCTCCACTCTGGTCCTCCTATGCCCTCTGGTCCTGTCCTGCCTGGCTCCACTCTGGTGCTCCACGTGTCCCACAGCCTCGCTCCACGCTGGTCCTGTGATCTTCCTCAAATAACTAAGTCCATTCTTCCCCTTGACAACTCAGTCCATTAAAAAAAAAAAAAAAAAAAATCTTCTGTCTTCTCTAAGCAATAAAAAAAAAGGTTGACAACTGAAACAAAAGGCCATAGGTTTCATCTGCGACTGAACTTCAATGAGCCAACGCTAGAGCTCTAGTTGAATTAATCTGAAGACTTTGTTCTTCCAATCTTGTTTTAAAAAACTTGTTTCCCCTCATGGGCAAATCAATTACTGGTACTACCATTGAACCATCAAAAAGTAAAATAAAAATCACGCAGATTGAGTGAACAACTACAGTACAAAACTTGAGGAATAATAAAGAACACTTTGCATTAATACACTTGTCCACCGATAGACTTTAGAAAATGATTTGATTGTCTTGATTGCTTCTTTGGTTTAAAATGCGAACTAAATTCCTTTTATCAGGGATCGCCATTATTGTGCTCGTTAATGATATTCGCAGTTTAAATCACAATTCATTGTGTCCCAGTTTGTCTTTCATATATAATTCCCTCTGGGAAATCCAAAGCATTTTGACTATAAAGTCATATTTCTACTTTTAACTTTCGTGCGTTCTCCTTTTAAAGCTTTTTTTTTTTTTATCAACTCCTGTCTTAAGCTAGTCAGTGTATCATTTGACTGCCTTGTTTATTTGAAAGTCCTATCGCTAGTAGAGAACATTAGTTCGTGCAAAAGACTTTCCTCAATCAAAGACGAAGGTTAGATACTTGCGGTTGCTCATTGTAGGATTGTGGCCGCTCCCTTATCTTCTCAGACTTTTTTTTTTAAACCGACCAATGGAAACGCTTGCATTCTGCTACGTCACGAAGCCCTTCTCGGGCCTACTGCCTTTACGAAAATGGAAATAACTGACCTCTTTTTTGTTCATTCTTTTTAAGAGACGGTGACTAAACAAACTTAGTTCTTTTTTTTTTTAAATCAAGTTAAAGCTGTCGTAAGGCTAACAAGAACAGCATAAAATCTGCCACGTATTTGGAATTACGTGAGGTCTATATTTGGCTCGCTAACCCTGCCGTCAGCTCGATAGCTAGCATACAACCGTCATCGTCGATTAAGGTAAAAAGGGCTAGTTTTTAAACTGATGGATGCCCGCTGACACTTAGGCCAGAAAAAAAGATATTTCTAAAAGGTTGTACTAAAAGAAAACACTAATAGCTGCGTATCACTAGGTTTCTTAATGTCGAAGCTTTTCGATATAGACATGGCTTGGTTATAACTTTCAAAATACTTAAAATAAAAAATGACGATAGGAACACGAAGTAATTCATATTTAAATTCGTTCTAAAATCGTATCACGTAGTATTGATCGATAATTTAAAAAAAAGATTCGTTTAACCTGCGACGCCTCGTGTAACGCCGAAATCGAAGAAATGTCGAATGACTTGAAATGGCGTCGCTGGGAGTATTTATACTGTTTGGGTGATTCGACAACCGCAAAGGGCGTTATTCCTCCGACCAGAAAGTAGTCCTACCTTTGAATGATAAAAACGCTTACTAATGCTGATGTCAGCGTATGAGTCGAGTTCGATTTTTTTTGAATAATTAATACGGATAGTAATATTTTCCTGAATAATAAGGAAAATACAATCTTATTAAATTGGACACGTTTGAACTATTAACTTAAATACAAGTTACCCTTCATACTGGCGTCAAAGGAACTTGCTTCAAAGGAAGATGCATTATTATACTTCAGTTATGCTTACACCATCAGTTGAATTCAGTTAGTGGAAATATGCTTAACACAGAACAGCGAGTAAAGTACATTTTAAAAGCCAGATTCCCTAACATTACACTGCAACCAGTGCCATATGACTGCAACGACTGACAAAACAGCTGACGTCACAGACCGTCTACGCGGATTCATCTTTACTTGATTGTGATACGGTCTGAGGAACCGGATCAAACTAGAATAGAACCAGATCTACTTCCCTTTGCCGCAATGAAATGCTGTTTGTGACAAACGAACAATAGAAAACAGCTAACTCATCTTCTCTAACCCGGGTGGCATATGCCCAGAAACGTGTTTTTCTTTTTGCTAGATTGCCCAATCGCTGCATCAAATGCTGCCGATGCATTTAATATGTTGTCTTTTAATTGTATAATGTGCTCATATATAGATATACCCTTTTGTAAAAGACGTATTTGTTTAATTTAGGGCTTCATGTCCAATCCAATTCGTTAGATACATTACTGCAGGATAAGGGTTGGCGGGCAGAAAAGAGAAGGCCTACGTGGTATTATTTACAGTCTATGGATAAAACTAGAAATTTCCAGAAGCACCCAGTGCCAGGAACACCGTGAAGAGGTGGAATATTACAACTTCTGAAAGGGCAAAGCGGCAGTGACGTTTTCTCACCAGCAGAGGGTGCAGTGAAATGTATTTTTCCCTCCGTGTGTTTCAGTCTACAGTCTATGGTTTCAGTCTATCGAACTGGGTTGAAAAATTGATTAGAGCACCCTAGATAAGTCTGGGCATCCTCCCTTACGTAAGTTTTCAAATGAGCTGTATTCCATTGATCAGCAGCAGCCTAGTGTGGGGCGTTGTCCCTTTGAATGAGTTTCTACCCCCTCCCATCCCGCTATAAATTGATCATTTTGTTTGTTGACAGGAGTTGGTGCCACATTTGAAAAATGAGTAATCCCTTCATGTGATTAAGATGAAACTCCAAGGGGTTTCACCCTACAGGCTCATCTAGATCTCTGTGAATTTCTTGTCAATCAAAGTCACTTTGAAGGATATCTCAATTTGCATTGAGTGAGCAGTGTAAGAGGCTAGGCTATTTAAATGTAATGATAATTAAGACGTTTTTTATATAGACATGGCAGCTGTATCAATTGGGATTTAGTATAATTTTATAGCCCACAGCATGCTTCAAACCTGGAAAATCTGAAAGGAAATTTACACAGGCTTCTTAACATCCAAATCACAGCACTTCATTACATAGCCTACAAGTAGAAACACCAAAAAAAAAAGCTGGCACAGTAAAAAAACAACAACAACTTTGACACAACTCCTGATAGCAAATGATACATTTCTATTCTCCTTTTTAATTTCATCAACCCTAGAGAGTAAATGTCATTATGTTTGAACCAACCAGATTGTAGCAGGAAACCTCCCAAAATCAATATGGCAGCTGTGGGCAGTTCAATAACTTTAGTTGATACTCACACAGTTCCTGCTTTTTTTCTTTTCCGTTCTTTCTTTATTATATATATATATATATATATATATATATATTTTTTTTTTACATTTCTAAAACCTGAAAAATACAAACAAATTCACACAAGATGACTGGACATGAAGTTAAAGCTATAGAGGCAGCAAAAACACACAGGCAAACCCTTCTTTTGCAAGTTATATCACTGGGTTAATTTAACCTTGTTGTTTCCCTCAGGGCTTGATTCGATTGTCTCCTGTAAGAGGACAAAGGTCTCGTTCTTTCAGCTGGTTCAATGAGCGCCGAGCTTTTACATGAAGCGGGATGCAAAAGCACAATCCAGGAATTTAACTTTCCTGCTCATGAGCGATGATCCCATTATTCCATAGCCAGCCGCTGAGGAAGACAATCTAGTTCATGTAGCAAGAAACAGTGAACAACAAATGGAAATTTGAGGAAACATTTAGAGATCTATCTTTTTTAGGGACTTTGTGTTCAAACTTTTTGAGCTTTTTGAAGTCCTTGTTACTTGTTTAGAATATATTTCATTTTTAAGAATAAGCTTTACCATCAGTAGAGTACTGTCTGAACTGAGCGGATGATTTCTGCAGTTAACAACGACAGAAAACTTGTAGTTTTGTAGAGAAAAAGAGGAAAAAAAACCTTGCAGAACAAAGGAAACAGCTGAGTATCAACACTGATCATCATCACTGCCCCTTGTACAGTTGTCAATAACCGGGACGGGATCTGCAGTCTACCACCAGGGAAGAGACCAATGATGGAGAATTATTTTAAGCCTGTTCACAGCCGTCCTGGGCCGGGCGAAATCAAGCCACGGAAGCACCACCACCAACACCATCGTCATCAGCTTCACCATGACCAAGACCCTCAGTCACAAAGGTAGGATTGTTGATTGTGGTCCTTCATCCATTCGGGAACCAAATTCTCTGCATTATAGTTGAAAAAGTGTGGATATAACTATTCCTCTAAATATAGTAATGTATAATTGTGCAGAGACTTTATTAAAGGTTTTCATATATCTGTCACTCTGTTGTAGGTACACAATGTTGGATGTCACAGACAGAATTACAGATGACAGCCATGGGCACCACCTTCGCAATCAACATGGTCACTATTTCAATGATGACCCTCATCATGATGCCCCTCATCGTCATCAAACACAGCAATTTCACCACAGTGAAGAGGATGAGATACTTTACAACTCTGAAACCCCTGTAACTCTTTCTAGGGCCTCTTCTTCCTCCCTTTCTTCCACCGATTCTTCATCCTCTTTTTCCTCCTGGTACACAGAGGAGAGTGCAAATGATCCTTTCTCTCTTCGTCATGCTGAGCAACCACAGCACTCTCTATCCTGCTCCAACATAGCTGATGTTCGCAGAGGTTTCAGGGAAGACAATGGCAGCGAGCCCATTGTCTTTGCCACCGTCAAACATGGCAAAAAGGGCAGTATTTGCAGTGAGACCCATGTGAGCTCACACAAGAGGGGAAAGGGTGATTTTTCTTCTCTTGACCGAAGTCACAGCAGGAGTGCAGGCCTCCTGCAGGTTACTGACAGCGATGTTGGAGAAGAGCAGTCCAGGGTATCGCACATGAACTACAGCACTCTGTATAAGTCTTCTAGTTTGAACCGAAGCTTGGCTTTCAGCAAGGAAGACATTCTGTTAGGGGTCTCCCTTGGCCCCAAGAGAGCGGTGTCCTCCAGCCAGTTACCCAGCAAAGGCATCCTCAAAAACAAGGAGCCTCATAATGACATTCGCAAGGTTAAGTCCATGGAGGTGCTGTCCCCTAGAGTTTCCAAAGGACAAGATCCCAGTGGACAGAAGGGGAAGGGAATCACTCAAGTTGAGATGGAGCGAGCCAGGTCAAATTTTGTGCAGGGGAAGCTACAATTTTCAGCCTTTCTAGATGACATTACAAAGCAGGTTATAAGCCCGTCAGATCTCACTATCTTGGGTTTGAACAATAATAAAACTACTGAAAAGAAACCTGCCCCAGCCCAAACACCCAGCCCAGTAAAGCCCCAGCTCCCCCCCAAAGAAGCACAGAGAAAGCTCAGAAGAGGAGAGGGCACAGCGTCAGAGACAGCAAGACAGACAGGAGGAAGCAGCTTGCAGCAACTCTCGCAAACACTCAGACTGCGCCAACCCCGACAAACTCATCTCATTCTCATCTAAGAAATACCACGGCAGTCCACAACCTAATCACTTCCCCCACTCTCCTAGCCACAAAACTCATGGAAACAGCAATAAAGACAGAAGGCCGTCTCCCACTGGGGGCTCCTTGTCAGAAGACAGGTATAGTAGAAGTGGTTCATACCTCACAGATGGCACCAGCACCAGCCCTGAACTGGTCCAGCCAAAACAACGGCAACACCACAAACAGCAGCCTACCGGCTTACTTAGTAAACATACCCAGCACTATTCTCAGCACCAAACTCAGCAGGCACAACCTGGCCACGGGCACAAAGGGCATGCCTGCTCTCCTTCATCCTCAGCCAAGGGTGTTGAGCCAGGCCTCGCATCTGAGTCTTCATCAACAAAATCAGACTCACCCAGGGCCAGAGACACTGCCTCCACAGCTACTAGTCACAGCTCGGAGCAGAGTGGTCGACATCATTCACAACATGTGGGGCACTCTAAACAAAACAGGGTGAGTTCATTATTCTAATGGGTGTGGGCTTTAATTATGAATTTATTTATTTTTAATTATCATTATTTTGGAAAAAGGAATGTTTGGGAATATCAAAACTTTAGATAATGATTCAGAAATTGAAATGTCACAAGCACCGCGCCTTGCACAGTGTAGAAAAGTGATAGTTCATGCATGAAAAGATGTTTTAGTTAATTGGCAGTTTTTTTAATCCTTCAGATATCTAACTCAGCTAATGTAACTTGTTCTATATTTATTCATAAGATTCCTTGTTGTTTTAAAATCTTTATTAGATCAAATCCATGTATTTATACAACGGAAAACCAAAATTGTTTATATGTGACTTTTTATGCCACTATAACATCCATGTGAATTTTACATTTGGGTCATTTCCTGAGTCTGACAATTAAAAACAGATGAACAATGAGTAGAATGAATCAGTCATAAATCTTATGACGGCAGAGCACTGCACTGAAGGAAAGATATCTCTGTGTTAAAACAGGATGAGCATTAGAAATGCTCTTCTCTTGCAGAGGCAGTGTAGCTGAGTCACAGGCTGTGTGGGACGTGTCAAACATTACGCATTGCAAGCTGAGTCATTCTTCAGCACTGCAGCAGATGATAGTCCTGTGCTTTAAGGTTAAACTCCAAACGAATGTACCCGACTTAGCACTTGAAATGTTTGTGTTTAAGAATAAAAGCCCTGAATAACTTTATTTCTTATACATGAATAATGTAATCTGATAATGTAACAATACAAATACACATATTGTAAGACATTTCTTACAGTAGCAGCCAGCACCATGCTAAATGTGAAAGTGACGCTGTTGGATAAGATCACGTATCACATTGCTCTTATGTAAGTGTCTGTCCAGGCTTACAGTCTCAATGTGTACTGAGAAACACACACAGCATTATCTAACATTTCCTATTTCCATGGGGTCACTGTGTGGGATTCAAAGATTGACTTGTCAATTTACACATGTGCACATATGCACATAGAAAGTCACACACATACATTGGTGCTTTTACCGGGAACAGTATAGCTTCACTAAACTAATTGATTCTAGTGGAGACCATTTCCGGGCGACTGTACACCATAGCTCAATAATTTATTCAATCTGTCGTGTAGGCTACACAACAGTTCTAATGGACTAATGACGCATCCTGAGTGTTTCTAGACATTCATCCATTGGAACCCTGATCTCCTTATTTGTACTATTTGTTGGTCTTTATTACATGGGTTTTATTTAACTACAGTATATCACCAAGCTATATAGTCAGTCCTGAAATGCTGCTGTTGCTTATACCAGTGTGTGTATGTACTTTCACATTAAAAGCCTGAAATAACCAACTTTAAATGGTCTTTTTTGAAAGTTCCAGTTCAATGAGTAATAAATATTTATTTCTATGTTTGGACAGGGATGTGTCTTTCATTGTTTTGGCTCTGCTCCAGCAAACTGGAGCTTAAATCAAACAGTGAGGTTGAAGTTGTGATGATAAGCAAGGAAACTTGGGGAGTGCTCACATTCATATTAAGTGAAGAGTGAGCAATCTTTTTTATCTGAGAACAATAAGGGCCACAGGTTTAAGGCAGGTCATGAAATGTGGTTTTAAGTGCCTTTGATTAAAGCTGAGCATGACATGTTTGTTCTTAACTGAATGAGTCAAAGAGGCCTGCTCAAATATGTAAAGAATGCAGTTTGCAATGTTTGAAAAGTTTGCTATTCCATCATTAGATCCTACATTATGTCTTTTGTATCTTATAATTATTATTCACTGTGCTTTTATCTTTTGATTCTTTTTCTAGGAAACAATCAGTGATGTGGACCATTTCCGGTGAGTGTGTCACTAATAAAATCAGCCAATCCTCTACTACCTTCACATTTCTCTCCCTCTGTTCATCCTCTTTCATGCGATGGGTCGTTGGTTATTGATGGCAGTAATGAGCATCCCCTCTGCCTCCGCTCCTGTTCAAACAGGAAGAGGTGTATTTATGGAACTCATTTATATAACCAGTTGGTGGTCAACAATAATATATAAGTGTATGTGAGTGGAACTAAAAAGAAAAAGGACACGATAATATTAGCACCAGATCATTTCAACTTGAAATGACTTAAAGTGTAGCTCACACTAAAAATAATAGTTGTTCCCTCTTGCATGTCATATATAGTGTGTACAGTATCTCAATTGATGCAGCTTTTTACATCATGCCACTCATTTAACTTTGTAGTTTTTGGCCTCTTGGACCTGTGGTTAGCACAGATCACTTCATCTATTTGAGTATTCAGATTTATAAAACATTCAACCTGAAAATAACTAGTATACTGAGTAGCATATATCTCTTGAAGTATTTTCAATCTTTTTCATAGGGTATTTAAAAAATGTTTTTTTTTAAATACTCAACTCAACTCAAACTTTATTTATAGAGCACATTTTAAACGACCAACGGTCGACCAAAGTGCTGAAAATAAACACTGTGCCAAGGAAAAAAACATGTGTCTTGAAATGTTTCTTTACTGCACAAAAGAAACCATTGTAAATGCATCTACAAATGTGAGGCACATGAGAGAATCGTCATAAACGTTCCTTGGGGTCTTAACGACTAAATGAAAGGCTTTGTAAGAACTGGAACATCATCTTGTAGTTGCTGTATGTCTATGTCATATATTAAAACAGCGCATGATTGAGAACTGTGATGTGGATAAAGGCTATATTTCTTAACCATTTCTTTGATACGTTTATGGATATGTTTAAAGTTTAAAAAAAAACTTAATTTCCCATCATTCCTCTCTTTTTCAGGGCACTGCAGGAGGAGAATAATGATCTTCACCAAAACTTGCTGCAGACCGTGGTTTGCATTGAGAGCTTGGAGGTGGAGCTGCAGAGGACCAGGGATGAGCTAAGCCATGTCAAGGAGAAATATAAAAGGTTTGGGGTCATAAATAGAACACAATTCAACATGCATGATAATTAACATTATTTCTAGAAACTTGTACACGTAAAATATAGTGAAGGTTACAGTGGACAGGAGAACACGTGTTCCATGTATGGTGGGATGATAAAGTACATACAGAGGACAATAGCTTCAATCTGCGGGTGAAATGGTGTGATGTGTGCACACATATAGCCTCCAGAACAAACTGCAATCAATAAAAAGCTATCAAGTCACCCTATAGCTTTACATAAAAGTTCCTATAGATTAATCGATCCATGGAAATTACTGATAAACTCCACACATCCCCCGCTGTTCTTTTCCATGTGTCTTCTATTTCTGCGGTGACTTGTTTTTTCCCCCCCTGGTCAGCAGGAGCTTTAGGGAGTCACGACATCTGTTCTGTCCCTTCTCACTCAGCAGTGAGAGTCCGGTCAGGCCTGTATTTGTCACCAAACAAATGCTGTGGCCCACCAGGCACATACCACACATTCTCCAACAGACTGGAACAACTGGTGTGAATAGCCAACTCACACCGGGCCAAAATTTGGTGTCAGTTGTTTTGTAGTCAGTAGAACACTTGGCCTGAGAAACAGCTGTCTTTAACCCCTAGATACAATATAATTACATGATGATAGAGTGTAGAAATCCCAGTAATAATACATATTCTGGCAGTGATGTTTGATGGTTTCCTGTTCCTCTTTTTCTCCTATACTCCTCCTCCTTCCAGTCTTCTGGAGACCCACACTGGGACCAAACAGGCCAATAGCCTTTTGGGGGAACATCTGCATATAGCGGTGAGAAAAAGTTGCATAGAGATAAGATAGTTGAAGCCACTGGCAGAATAACAAGAGAGAGATATTATCTCTCTGCATTCACAAACTTTGAGCTATTCACATTTAAATGACACCTAATCATGTGCTTTGTTTGTGTGAGTGCAGTCAGAGAGCCTGAGCAGTGAGAGGAAGTACCTCCTGAACCGTGTGTCTCAGCTGAGCTCAGAGTTGGAGGATGCCCACAGGACCATGGCTGCCCTGGAGAACATTAATGTGAGCACAGCACCATCTACTGGACATTTTTTGCACACTTCCACATACAGTTGTCAACGATATAATAGATAGCAAACAATTTACCAAATACGCCATTTAATTCTTGGTAGGGATAAGAAACAAAGAGAGAAACATATATTTGTAATTGCTAACATTTTAGCCTGTTTTTACAGGCTCATCCTAGCGAGCTTTACGCTAGGATGATAAAGTAGCAGTCACCAGGAAATCTCCTCCACTCTGTGTGAAAGCATAGATGAATTATTGAAGAGGCTATCAGTGCATGGGCTAAGTGGCCTAAGGGGACAAGAGCCCCAAAATATAGAATCAACTTTACTTGTAATGTGCAAAACAATTAAAGATGAGGTGTCATTGGCAGGGCTCCTACAAAATGTACATATATCACGGAGGTAAAAGGACAAATTAAAAAAGGATCGTCTCAGTCAAAGACATGAATAAAGTATGGGAATACATCTGGAAAGTCAAAGTGTTCAGCACAGATGAAACTGCCACATCAATACTTACTTTAGCCAGTGTAGGTCAACAGCTTTTTAGCAGATTAGCAGAACTTTAAAATGATATAATCTGCACAACATATTCCTATTGTACCATGTATATTTGCAATATATTCTGAATATATTTGATATATCACTGCTCGGGTCTTTTACTTCTGTAAAAGTACAGACACAACAACAATGTAAAGAAGCATGTTGAAATTAAACATGCATTAAAACACATACTGAAGTAAAAACTAAGCTGAATGTTAAATTTGAAGCTTTTTGCATCAATGTGTGAGCACGACTTTTTACTTAAATTCGCTCAATCTGGAGCGTTAATGACTTTGTATACAATGACACTGTTTAGCCAGTTAGGTAGGAAATCTGTGGACAAAAAGTTAATGCTGAAATTCTTTTTTCCTCTTTAATTAAATCTGTCATTTTTACCTGATTAGTAAAATGTTTGATATTTTAAACAGATATTGATCGTGGAACCATGTGACAAGTTGGTCCAACTAAAACAGTGTTAAAATAGAGATTGAACTCTCCTCCTGAAATGACACTGCAGGTCAAACAAGTATTTCAGAGAACTGTGGGAGGTAAGGGGGACGGATCAATTTAGGAGTAATGTTTGTGTTGGTGTTTTATCGTCAGGTGCCGTGCTTGATAAAAGAGTTATTGGAGAAGCACTTTAATTCAGCTGAGACCATACAGAAGTTGCTGACGACCTCCGGCACAAACAACCATTCTACTGACCCACCACGAGCAGACAACAAGTCAAACACTCCAAAAGAGGACGCAGCAGCACAGGATTGGCTGGCTAAATCAGAGGCAGGTATGCAGAGGGTCACAGCCTTCATACCATTCAAACAAGGGGGAAATGAAAGCAGTCTCTCAGACCAGCACGAGTCCAGGTACAGCCCGCCTTTCTCTGTAAATGACATCAGCACTGCCATCTATAAGAAAATGGCTGCCAGTTATGCTGCCAGACCCCAACCTCTCTATCCCCAAAGTCAGCAGCAGCCTCAACTAAGCACCAACCATGCTGACGCCCCACCAAAGCTCCAGCAGGACCTTATTGGTGGTGACAGCTGGTTGGGAAATGGAGGGGTAAAAGTGACCCTTGTGGAGCAGGACATTGTGGATGTGACGGCCACGTCCGCTCAGCAGATCCTTGATGACTTCATGCAGCAGCTGCAATACCAGAAAGAGGTGGGAGGAGGAAAGGAGCACCAGGGTGGGCAGTAGTGGGCGGGTGGAGCAGACAAAACAGGCAAAATGGCAGACTGAAAGTGGCACCCAATAGCATGGCAGGACCCATGTTCTCTTTTTATTTCAACTATATATGTATTTATTCATGTTTATCCACAAAGTAACTGTTCTGCTAAAAATGAGAAAAATCATTTTTTACAGCTTGTATATATTTTACTGAACATGCTCAAAGAAATTTAAAAGCCAGAAAGCATACGGGGAAAGGAAACCCCTGCTTGATGTAGAAACATAAAAATTGGCCAATTGGAAGATTTTAAAAGAAGTAGATTGGATAAAAATAGTTAACTATATAAGAGGCAAATACTTTTTGCCTCACAGTTAACGCATAGATAATAGCAACAGGTAACAATATAAAAACAGGCAATTAAAAATCTGATAAAATGTAATGTGTAGACTTAAGTAAGCTTTTTAGATACATTGTCAATTAAGAAGTCATTTTAATATTTTGCTTTTTTCTATGTCCATTATTTCACGATGTTACCCTCCTCCCATGTCGATCGCATAAAATGCAAAATCTCCATCAACACTGTTGACAATAGTTAGAATGAAAAGGGCCTTAATGCCTCAAGATGAGTCAGTTTGACGAAATGAAAATGGAGCAAACTCATCCAAACATTTTCATTATAAAATAGATAAACACAGTCACACAGCATTTAAGAACAGAACAAACAAAGACAAAAATCTTAAAGTAGGAGTCATGATGGATTCAGTTTATAACAGGTCGGAGGTCACTTGCTTACAGCATTATTCAACAGCTGACGCCTCTGTCTCTGATCGAGGGTTTTTTCTCTTAAATCAGATTTTTTCATGAGAAGAATGTTCCATTGACGGGTGTACTTAAAAAAAGGCTTGTTGGATGACAAAGACTGATGTTATTGAAGAATGAATTCAAACCCATTTTCAAATCCATCACAGTGCAGGGGTAAGTGGGTCTCATAAAACGTGATTGCTCTGCTTTCACACACTTCTCTGAGTTCCTAATAGATTTTATTTTTTCTCCTGTAAATCATAATTCAGCCGAGCAGAATACCTCTTGATATTTTCCCACAGCACTGTTTCCTCACCTCTTTATAAACAATGTTGAACAGATTGGTGGTTGATATTCTGGAAAGGCCAACAACGGCTGCTCTTAATTTATATGAAGTTATGATAAAACAATTATAGCTTTATTTTTTTCCGCATATATATGTATAATTGTAATAATCTACAAGGATATATTTTTGTCAATAAATAATGACTCTGTGTTTGTGTATATATATGAAATGTTTAATGTGGAGGCCCTTCTGTTCTGATGTGTTAATAGTTACATGTTTAAAGCTGATGTAGTCTTCACAAGAGAACTGTACAGTTAAGATGCATGAAGCTGTAATTATGTTAAAGGTAATAAGAGAATGCAAATTGTATACGGTGCAGCAGCTACATCTGAATGTTATTGTAATCTGTATAAACCCAATGTTTCATTATGTGTACACCCTCTGCATTGTGCAATTATGAATAGTGTTATTCTACATTCATTTAAAATGTAACCGAGTCATAACAGCTGTTCTACCAATAAAGATATTTATGTTAAGTTAATGCAACAGCTCAGATTACAGACATCTGTCCATTATTCGTGGTTTGCTAATGAGGACACCAAATGTTGAGATATATGACCCTGACTGGACCATCATTTCCATCTCTGCCACTAGAGGGCTGAACAAGTTTGCTCATTAATTCAACATAAGCAATCCTTGAAGTCATTCTCACTGCACATGTGACTACTAGTGGTGCTTTAAAAGATCATTCATGTACAACTTGTAGATAAAAGTGAAACTGATATGATGTGCTGTAACTGTTGCTAACATGAGGCTAGCTTCAATTTGACTCAAGCTGTCATAAATACTTTTAATAACAGTTAATCCTATTGATCCAGCCCCACCAACCTCTCTCCCTACAGCATTGCATCCATAATCCCATACTGTCTTACTTTCACTTTGCTTGAACTATCCCCCCTCTTCCCTGCCCTCCACAACATCACTGAGATCATTCAGGGAGAATATCAACTCAACTTGAGCCAATAAATTGACGACTGCCTTTTAAGAACCTTCACACATGATCTCCCCACATACAAGATATAACATCATGAGTAAATTAAAAGTACTCAAGCAAATGTTTGAGACTATAAGATGTAAGTAGCTCCACCAATGACACATTTGCACAGTTAACTACTCAGATGATTTTAAATTACTGTCCAAGGACCAAAGATTCAAATGAACTAATAAAACATACCTACCCATGTACACAAATGCACAAACTTTACCCTCTGCATTATTCAACTACAAAAAAAGATGTTTTACTACAATAGAATCCAAAACAGTGTGACAGGGTTTCAGAACTTACTTCTGTACCCTCAATAATAAAGTCAGAGCCCCTAAGATTGAACATGAAGTGCAATAGTTAAACTAGCTTCACTTCCACAATCCACAGTACAATAAAAAAAACTGCTTAGTGATGCACAAGTATTGACAATAAAACTGTGTTAGATGTGTGATAAGAATTTACATTTTAAAGAGATAATTTTTCAGCAGAATTAGTACATCGAAAACATGATTAAATGTAGCTATTCATGTTTCTGTATTCTTGCTTCAATAAGATTTGGATTGCAGGACTTTACTAAGGGTATATTTTGTACATGAATAATCAATGTACTTCTTCAATTGCTCCAATTGGCGGTATTTAAGGGCAAAGATACTGTATGTGTCTGTCCGAGGCATAGGTTGGGCTAGAGGAATTCCAGGTAAGTCCACCAGTCATAATTGTCTGATAGTCCCTCCCTTACTACGTGTCAGTCAGAACAAGTTTGCTGATCAGACACTGGCCTGCTTTCCTATTGGCCCCTGGACTTTAATAGGATCCCAGGGACTCTCTTTGGGGATTATGGCTCCAAACTCTCTTTGGACAGTCTTTCTGTCCTCCAACCATGGCTGAAGTGGTTTAGGGGGGGGGGCTTACATACATATTACAGAGGGGTGCCATCAAAAGAAAACATCCCATCAAAATGAAGAAATCATTGCTTTCCTCTTGAAGGGGAGGGGGAATACTGGGGTTTCAGCAATTAACTTGAAGGACAAACCTGTCATCTCTGGAATAAGTAATCACTCTCTTCTTCTACACTTCTTTTTTTAAGATACATGTTTTTACTTTTAAAGTTTTTCTCTGCACAGATTTGGATTATATTTTTTGGAACACTTTCAGCAAACAAGTGAAAAGGTTTTGGATTATCCATCCGAAGTCGACGGTGTCCTTCATTGTCAAGGGGATCTACCTGCTTATCGCTTCCACCTGGAACAACTTGGATGAGCTCAACCTGCTAATAACTAAACAAACAACACATTCAAGGCCTGGACTGACAACCACCAGTCTCTGACCAGAGTGTCTCCTACATGCAGCTGGCAACCTCTGGACTGACAGTAACATTTTCGAGCAGATTTAACTGAATCACCCTCATCTCTCCAGCAATCTATTATCTGTTTTTGCTCTCTGGTCTTTGTGTTGGTCTGTGCACAGTTGTGAGCCATGATGCTGTTGAAGATGAAGTTCACCCAGCAGAGGCGGGTGCATCTGGCGCAGGGCCTGTGGCTGCTGTCCTGGCTGGCTGTGATGTGCGGGACCTTCGTCTTTTGTCTGGGTGTTTATATTAAGACTGAGCTGCTCCGCAGGGCTGAGGTAGAGAGAGGGAAATAAACACATGCAAATAGATGCAACATCAACTGAAAGGCTCAAAGTTAAAACACTGATTAATTACAAAAATATAACATGCTCTTTTGCTCTTCAAGTTTGGATTTTTGACTGTGTCTGCTGTATGCTGCCTTTGATTCAAACGTATCTCATCTTAATCCACGAACAGAAACACACACACAGCTACAACACTTGTGTAAATATACACACATTGACATTCAGGCACATTCATAAAAGGCCTGTATTAAATTCTGCATTTTCTTACTAAGCAACTGAGGTTAATTGTGTATTGAATTGGGGTCACTCGACAAGCAGGTGGAATTCATGACCTCTACCACATTGATGCATTTGTTCACATCAAGTAGTCATTGGTTTGGATTGATTACTGATTGATCTGAAAAGGTTGGATGCACTGATATGCAGCAGGCTGCACAGGAAAGCTTCAGGCCATGAACACATGCCTTCAGATATTTATTGATGTCCTGTGAGAGAACCAGGCTTCATTACTTTTATTTGTGCTGCAAAGTGCCATTGCTTTAGTGTAGAGATGCATCAGAGGGAATAAATAGCAGGAAACACTTGAGTGGCTATTAACAACATAATAGTGTCAGGAGGATTAAAGATCTTACAGGCAGCATTAACAATAGTTTAGTCTTTGTTTATACTTTTTAGACAAATGCATCATTTAGACAGTTGGTTTGCACTTTACTTACTGAACTTTTACAGATCATCACCAAGAATTATTGTTTAACAGGGAGTGAAAATGACTTCTTATTATTTCCTAAATTATGTTTTCTGGTTGGATAGATAACAGGATGATAATGTTAGAAGGTGAAGGCATTTAAAATGCCAATTTTAAAACAACAAAGTTGCTTTTTACTGTTGACAGAATTTTGAAAAGTCAGCCAATAGTAACCCCAGTCATAATTGACTTTTTCTATGAGCATGGCAATGAATTAAATTTGTCATTATACTTCCATATTTGCATCAGCAGCTAATTGAAACACTTGGCTGCCGAGGTCCTCTTCAGAACAGATAAGGCTAATTGAATGCAGGATTATTACCTTCGAGAGTGAGAAGAGAAAGTGACCTCCAGTTGGCTGGTGATATGATGATATGTTGCTTCCATCTTTGACTGTGGTCTTGCTTTCTTGAGGTGATGGACAACACAGAGATCCATGTGGTGCCCAACATCCTGATGCTGGTGGGCCTGGCCTCCATCGGCACCAACTGGGTTGCCACTCGTGTGTGTCAGGACTCTTTGGACGCAAGCCGCTTCCCCCGATGGAAAGCTTTCCTGCTGGCTTGGTTTGTTGTAGCCACACTGCTGTCTTTTCTGCTCCTCGCTGTGGTGGTGCTCAGCTATGCCCTGCAGGGGCACCTGGAGGAATCCCTGAAGGTGGGATCGATCGGCTTGGTAGTAATTGGAGGGTGTTAGAATGAGTGTCTCTTAAGTAAAAGTGGGGTTTTCTGTACCTCGAGCAAAAACAAACAACTAAATAAAGATCTAAACATAATAGCTCCTGCTCCATCTTAAGTTTTTGTTGCTGAAAGAGAGCACTGTCTGGACTGGCTTTACTAAATGCCTGTAAACTCTGCAATGAGTGCAGATAAGAACTAACAAAAAACAACATCTTAAAAACAGAGCAAACGTGTGTCTGTGGACATTTAACTCTTTTATAGTTAAGAATTGGAGCATTCACTTTTTTTTTTTTTTACTTTCAATGATCTTTTACAACTCTGCCAACAGACAAGACATCATGCAAAATAGGTATCATACAAGATAGAACATTTCTTTTATATGTCTGTTAAAAAAACAAAAACAGAAAACAGCTGCATGTCATACAGTGCAGTGAAATCCGGCTTTTCTTTCTCTTTTTCTTTTCTCTCTCTCTCTCTCTGCTGTCAGGTGGGCCTGAGGAATGGCATTCGCTTCTACAAGGACACAGATGTGCCGGGCCGCTGTTTTCAGAAAGAGACCATTGATCGTCTGCAGATGGAGTTTCAGTGTTGTGGAAACAACAACTTCAGAGACTGGTTCGAGGTTCAGTGGGTGAGCAACAGATATCTGGATTTCACCTCCAAGGATGTCAAAGAGTGAGTGCATCACAAAGCAAACACAACAAGGAAAAGAGCATACTGGAGACACTAGACTGATGATGGTTCACAGGACAGAGAAAAGATGGAAATTGAGCACTTAATGAATGACCAATAATTAGACTTCACATTTAAAAAGGTCAGACAATATAGTAAAGAAAAGAGAGGGGAATGCTAGGGAAAAAAGAATGATGTGAAGGTAGTGGAAGAGTGTTTTAAAAATAGATTTGGCCTTTACTTTCGAAGAGAAAGGCAGAATAGATGGAAAGGTTGGTCATGAACTGAGCACAGAAAGGTTAGTCATAGATGAAATAAGAGAAAGGGATGAGTTAACAGAAAGGTTATGACATGATGACACTTAAATAGAAGCACTGAGCATTTATCAGGAGTGTAGAGTGGGGTTTAAGCTTAATTAAGGCCATTAATCTCTCTGAATTTGAAATGGGCTGCGTTAACCTCCAATAGAATGATTAAAATCTCCTTATAATCTGTTCCAATCACTTGTTTCCCCTCTCTTGTCTGTCTTCAGTCGTATCCGGAGTAACGTGGACGGACGTTACCTGTTGGACGGTGTCCCTTTCAGCTGCTGTAACCCGCGCTCCCCTCGTCCCTGCCTGCAGAACCAACTGACAGATAACAGCGCTCACCACAGCTACGACTACCAATCAGAGGAGCTCAACCTGCACAACCGTGGCTGCAGGCAGGCCCTGACTGACTACTACATGGGCCTGATGAACTCAACTGGTCCTGGGGTGCTGTCAGTCATCTTGATACAGGTGGGATATAGGATGGAGTAAAAACAACAGTTCAATAATTTTAATGAAGTAAAATAGAAGAAACTATCCCATAAATTTAACTAACAGTTGTCTACTGACTGCCATGACAACTGAAACTGAAAGAAAATCTCAATGCCACACATTGATTTCACACTTTGACATTGATCATTGGGTTCTTGTTATGAACACGTACTTTAAATCCCTTGACAAATATAAGTATTGATGTCACATTCTATAGAAATAAAGCAGAACCTCAGGCAGAAAAAATCATTTTTCTTGCGTTTTTTTAACTTGTCTACAAATGATATCCAAATCAGAACATCAATGAGAATTAATGAGAATAAAACTTTCACCTCGCTGACATACTCTCACACACACTCATGCACTCACGCTAATCGCTATCAGTCGTTTCCTTAACTCATTCAGCCTTCAAAGTGTGAATGTTTTTGACATTGTCTGAAATTGACTTTGTCTTATCTCCAGCATGTCACCCTGTGGCATAACATAATGACTGATATGATCATGTTTATTCTCCCATGATTAAAATGAACCACAATCACTTGTAAAAAAAAATAATTAAAAAAAATAGAGGACTTTATGACAAGGTTAGGAAAGTTTGTCTTTGAAGAAGCTCACACAGCACATGCATAAGGGAAGCATACACAGAGTTAAGAGCATGTATTCTCAAATATGAGCATCCTATATAGTTATCAGGGTAATGAAAGTTATATTGAATGCATTTTTCACATTAGTGGCCTATAAGCAGGATTTTAGACATCAGCCCTTTTAGCTAATTTACCATCTATTTGGTGATAACACTGCCCCTTGCACTGATTTTGAAGGTTGTTTATTGTTTATTTCTGTCCAGATGTCCGTAGTTCTGAGCCTGCGCTACCTGCAGACAGCTGTGGAAGGCGCCATGGCTCTGGAAGATCCAGCAGAGGACAGCGAGGGCTATATCCTGGAGCAGGGTCTAAAGGAAACCTTTGAGGACCTCAAAGCAAAGGTTCTCATCTTGCTAAAGTTTGGCCAAGTTAACCCCGGTGATACACAAGAGCCATCTGAAGCTGCAGACCCTGAGAAGGCTGCTTCTACTACTCCTGCCAGCTAGAGGGGAAATGACTGAAATATGAGCTGAGGAGGGAGGGGTAGGCGATGAGGAATGGTCCTAGGTTTCTTGGTTGGTAGCGGGTAAAACACCTGTTTGGTTTTGACATGTAAGGCTTGATTTATGCTCCACCAGTTCAGCAGTAACCCCCCTCACACAAGGCCAAAACAAGGCATGAAATCCTATCAGGCTCTGCACAGGCACCAAAACAAACATCTCCTTGGTGCTGGGCCTCATGAGTAATACTTATTGTTGTAACTAGAAGAGTGAAAAGATTTAGTGTTCACAAAATAATACATATTTTTTAACATATTATGCGAGTTGGTTCAAGTTTTGCAAAGTTGAAATCACATGATTGTAAAGCTTATCCCATTTGCACTGTATTATTCATCTAACAGCTGTTGTACTAACCTGAAATGGAAATGCTTAGGAGTGTGTTAAAATGGCACCGCATATGAATTATATATTAAAGGTAGACGTTTTTAACTGCTTTTTAGTGTTGGCTTTCTTTTGTACATAATGGAGGAACACATTCTGGTTTATCTGAGTTGAGCAAGGAGAGTTGGATTAAAAGTGTTTGTGTGTATATGTGTGTGTGAGTGTGATACGCTATATAAAGCTGTCATCTTGTCTATTCGTGCAGCTCTAAAACAATCTGATAATCCTGGTGTAGTTAATCCCAGAAACTGCTGCACAAGCATCACTGACAGCGAACAGGAACACTCTGCCATACAAGGACAGAGGCAGCAGCACACTTACACAACATGTTGCCGGTTATATTATAAAGTAAAACAGTGTTAAAATGCTTTTTATTCGCAAATAATATATCACAATGATCTGTCCTTTAGGAAACAGTACACTATGTGTGCTCATTGTTCTTAAATAAAACTCACAGAACAAGGTCCATGAATGTGTTATTGTTTTCATAAGAAACAGATAAACATTAGTTAATGTTCTTTTATCACTAAAAGCAGGTATGAAGGTGTGATAGAAGAGTGAGGTTGAAATTTGGATTTCATGTAAAAAACAACAACAACAACAACATGGTAGGCTATGTTAAAAACACAAGACCAGCCTTCTGTATTGTAGTCATATGTGTTAGCATCTGTGAGCCACCACAAAACACCTATGGTAGAAATGTAGAATGTGTGCTTAAAAAAAAAAATCGAAATGTGTAACCCTACCCCTAATCTATGATGAGTCCATGTATGGCAAATACTGTTGGTCTACTGCAGATACTGAGAACTAAAGAAAAGCACAGCTTTCACTATAGTACAGGAAGTGAAGCACCAAAGTAAAATTAGAGCTGCTTAGTAACACTTCCCCCACTGTTGTTGTCACGACAATAATGATGTAATGTAAAAACTGAACAAGTAGGCGTAGTTTAAATGTCCACCACCAGAGTTCGCTGTTACACAGTACTTGAATTGGGAGAAAGCTTAATAGACAAGAACTGAACACCACAGCTTTAGAAACGTCCACTCAAAACCTCCGTCATTTTTCCGGGTACCAGTAAGTTATGCAGAGATAACTGTGGCAGTGTGTTGGTTTCTTATGGAAATCACCTTTCTGTAAAAAAAAAAGTAATTTTCAATTACATCAACGTGGATTTAATTTTTGAAAAAAAAAAGACAAACATACCGTAGAGCGATTTTTTTTCAGGCGTAGATTACATTAAATCTTCATATCCTGAGTAAAAAGGCCTATACCGTAGGTTCTTTGCACACAACCCAATGCTCCTTTTTTTGGTCATTTTAGGAATAATTCTTAAGTCTTTATGATCTCTGAGAATATTAACTGATGTGTGGAGGGCGTGTAATGATGTCGGCTCACAAAAAGCGCAACATGTGCTGTTTGAAAATTCCGGTGTGGTTTTGCAATGAAACTAACTGACAAACAGTCATAGAGAGGAAGAGACAGCAGCGAGGCAGGGGAAGGGCCGCAGAAATGTCAAACTACTTCACTTGACGCGAGATGGGTTCTCTCTCTTTGATTCATTACATACACAGCGTTGAAAATACTTTTAATTAGCTTCTGTAGTGTTCCGCTGCTCTCCTAACACCACAATGGACTCTAACATTATGGAGATAATAGAGGAATTCATGGAGAGTGCGTTGGTGCAATGGGTACGTCATATATCATTTATCACTCCTAGTTTAAGGAAAGGTCATCATTTTTAGAAGCAGAGAGAGGAGGAGAAAAAAAGAAAAAATATCCTGAACTAACAATGTAGAAACCTGCCAGACACTGCTGCACTAAACTTGATATTAGCTTGTTTTAGGAATGAAAAGTAAGGTGTCATTAAAAGCAGTACTTTCCTGTTATATACCTACACAAACATACTAATAGCTAAATAAAAATACTCAATTCAGGCTTGATACTTTCTTGGCATTGTTTAGAACAAAACAAACACCCCACTTCTCCTTTTGGCAGCTTCCCTTGTCGCTCAATGAGACTATTTTCTTCTCCCGGCATTGCAACTTCCGTGTCCTTGGGCTGTCTCTGATTTGAAAATAATTAAAGGTACACTGCGTTTAGTCTGTATAGTATTTGCTGTGTTTCGAACAGGCTGAATTTTCTGCTGGGATTCCAACATTGTAAATGAATCACACCAGGGGGATTTATATCCCCTTCTGGTCAATGAACATTGTTTACAATATAATGTCATACTGTACTGAACCTTGCAGGGGATATTCTCTGTATTGTTATCCTCCACTAAAGAGGGGTCAGAAGTCAGGTTCAACAGCCTGCAGCCAGCCGAGGTTTTGTAAATGAGGGCTGTCGCTGTGCTTCACATATGATGAAGGACATCTAGTGTAACAGCTCTGTTCTGCTGCCCAGCACACTCTCTCACAGGGTCTTCAGCTGCTCTTCTTCACCTAATCAGATGAACCTAGTCGAGCTGGTTGCTCTGTTTACAGACTGTGCAGTTTTTAGAAAGTACAGGTGGGAATAAGCCTCATTATATTGCAGTTTGCATTGGCCTGGCTCTTCTTAGAGGGAGAGAAACCTTGGCTGCGGTCCTGCCTGGTTGCCTGTCACTGTGAAGTGCTTCCCAGTGTGAGAGCATAGATCCCACCTGTCCAGACAGGTGCTCCGACTCAAGTGGCTTCCTGCACTGTCGAAATGTTTGCAATACTCCATCTCCCCCGCTTTCTCTCTCTGTGTACTTTCTCTGCTCCTGTCTCTGTCTTTCTCCTCCTCTACCACCTCCTGCTACACATTTTCCCCTAATATCAAAACTCACTACACGATTCCTCCCTGTCTCTCACAGGTTCAGCTGTTTGAGAAGATAGTTGAGAGAGAGGATGGTGTCCCTCTCTACAGCCAGTACATGGAAGTAAACTCAATAACCCAGAGTACCCGGGACCGCTACATGAGGCTGACCAATGGGATTTTCCTCAATGAGGTCATGAGGGTCATGTAAGATTGATCAGTTTTTTATTGCTTCATTGCCTTGCTGCCATGCACTGTATGCAGTACAACTGACAACCAAACAAAATAAAAAATATTTGAAGAACATGCAGTAACATTTCCTAGCCTTTCATTAATGTGAGGAAAAAGTCTGAAGTAGTAATCTTGTGACAGTGATGTAAAAATCCTAGTTGGATGCAAAAATTGTCCTTGGATATTATAAATACAATAACTTATACTAAAAAACGGTGGAAACCGAAATAACACAAAACAAACCAAAATTCCTCAAAATTAAAGGTCAGTCTTGATGGACAAACCATGCAGTGACGTGTCAGTCTGACTCACTATCCATGACCTTGGTACGGATTAAACCATCTCAGTATCTTCTTGCTCAATTTCTAAATAAAAATAGTACAAGCATTTATGGTCTTGATGGGATGAAAACACATTTTAACAACCCTTTCTCCTCTAGTACAACAATGAGGTTCACATGTTCTGTTTTTCATTAAGTGTCTCAAATATTATTTTTATACAAAATAAATATACAAATACTGGGTGGATTGTCATCACATGTGGTACATCATTCATAAATACCTGGGGAGAAATGTTTTTATTTCTTTAAGAATCCTTACTATCATCACGTCAAAGTTTTTATTTGTCACACTCTATTTTCTGACCAAAACTACACAAAACCAATGACGTTACCTTTTTGTTTAATGCAAATGTTAAAGCAAACAAATAACTTTGAAGATGTTGAGCGTCTTGACATCAGTATGAATGGATCAGCATTGTAATCATGCGCAAATGCTGGCATAAACATTGAGCTGAAAGCACTGCTGTGCCTATATTACAAGCCTCTCACTGCCTCTAGCATGGCTGTAGACTCTTAGATCTGTTCTATACTTGCATAATGTGATTAACATTCATCACATTGCCATTTGTAATCTCACATTGTTCTGCAACCTGTGTGAAAGGATGGCATAAATGTATAATCCATACATTCTTACAACTAATTACAGTGTATCATGATGTGGTGTTCTGCACACTGTATAGGCCAGCCTGTTAGTTATCTCTGCTGGATTCCTTATCTTCATGTTCAATTTCAATTTCCAGTAGTATAAAATCTTTTCTTTCTCAACTGGCAAGATGAGATGCAGTCAGCATTTGTAGAACAGCTGATTAATTTGGCGCGACCTAAGCCACGTTATTCTACTAAATAATTGCATGTCGATTCTCTCTGCCCGTGTCTCAGGCTCATTAAAATTTTATTCACTCGCTGCTTATGCACTGTTGTATAAGGATGTATCTGGACTGATGTGGTGCTGGGCTGTTTGTTTAAGCTGCAGTTAATCAATGCTGTGTCTCTTTTATGTTTCTCTCAGAGACCAGAACCCAAAAGTGGAGCGGCTTTACAACAGTGAGAGAAATGACCACATGTTGAGAGTCCAGAACTTTTCGATTTTAAATCGACACCTCAGAGCCTTCTACCAGGTAGGGGGGAGGGGGGGGGAGACCCAGGTTTTACATCAGCTCATCAGCTGGGAAATCAGGAGTGATGGTCTGAGAGACAACAAAGCATGTACAGGATGTCTCAAGACATGCATCATGAGCTTTCAGTCTACACACTTGCAACCTTTTTTGATAAATGCCGGAGGATTTAAAAAAATTTCTGATAAATGACGAAGGATTTAAAATGTTTTCAGGTAAATGACGAAGGATTTAAAGGAAGTTGTAGTCTTAATGAAAATAATTACAATTTCTCTTTTAACATTCTCTGTTATCTGGAATTCTTGTGCCCTTTTTTAATTTGATCATAATACCTGAGAAAATGTTCTCGTCTCATTTTCGTAGCAATTTGCTACCTTGCTAAGTAGCTAACATACACCTCTTATGGCTCCTAGTTCAACATTAAACACTTTTGGAATTATGACCATTAGTATGTAACCTGAACCTCTGTGTATTTTTAAACGACTGTCGTATCAGCCTGCATGGGGGTTATGTAGACACAGCTAAAGGTCACTTAGCTTAGCTAAGCTTATCTTATCTTATCTTAGCACCAAGATTTGAAACCGTTGGCATGAATCTGACACAATTTATTTAATTTATTTTGTTGTTATTCTTTATTCATTTTATATTCTTTGTTTTAATATTTGTTTACAATAAATATAGAATTTCAAAGCATTTCTGTAGTTTTTCACGTCATAGTATAAGAAATAGCACCACGAAACACCACAACTTGTCATATTTACTTTTTAGTTAAGATAGGAATCAAGGCAACATGATGTATGGTGTTAAATGATGTGCTCAGTTTTGCATTTTATCTCTTTTTATAATTTTTCCTTTGGAGAAAGCTAGCTCGTTCCCTCGTTTTGAGTCTAATGATAGGCATATGGATTGTCAACTTTGACAGAGCAAGTCTTCTATTTTACATACAGATATGAATGTACTATTGTCGTTTCTCAAGTATTCCTAAGACAGGCAATACAGAAAATGAACTGGTACCTGAGTCATTTTTACAGTAGTTTCACATCTGCATAATTAAAGCCTTAACACAACTAATCGGATGTTAAGAGACCTTGTTGAGCTGTTGTTTTTAAGCAGGTCATGCCACATAGAGTTAATACTCAGGCAATCTGTGTTACAGACTACACAATCACATGGAACTGGTCTGACTTGAGCTCCCTCTGATGTGTTTTAGCAAACATATTTGAATAAACCCATTTGCTTCTCAAGTATTTCTTGTAAAAATGTTTAAAAAAATACTTGTATAATGGCTTTACTTTGGATGTACTGAAATGTCTCGCAGCTCATTAAGGGCTGAAATATTCTTCTTAAACATAACTCAGGGCCACACCAAATGTCAGGGGAGAGGGGCTGATGGAGGAGGGCTGGAGATACAGTTGTCTAGCAGTAAGGTAGTGAACAAGATGAAACTCAACCATCAGTCTCTACACACAAATATTTTGCGTGAGGAAATGTTAGAAAGTTTGAAGTGGGTACAAGGGGTGATGGAGCATTTGCATAAAAGAGAAGATGAAACAAAACAAAGAGCCCATCCTCAGAAGACATGTCTTTGCTTATTATCAGGTAAATGGGTAGAGAAATATGGCATCTTATTTTTTCTCTTTTCTGCAGTGGTGTTTTGGGTAATAGAAGTCTATCAAGCAGCAGTACCATGCATTGCATAATGTGCATTGTAGAAGCCTGGGGCATTAGAGGAAATGACACAGTTGTTCCCCGCAGGATGATTCAAAGGCCTCTGTTCTCAGCAGAGGAAACCTCCCTAAGCAGCAGTCAGGTGGACTGAACATGCACTGCTTAGCTTGTCACACAACACAGGAACACGAGTCTACAAGGTTTCACTTCCTCATTTTCAGTGAATCGCTAATGTCCCTTGAAAGCTCACAGCAGCACAAAACACTGGTGATAATTGGGAAACTCATATCAGTCGGTGTAATTCAGAGTGCACTTAGAATAGTCTCCACTGTAGCTGCGGATGTTCAGTTTCACATTGGTCACAGTTTTATTTCTTGCTGACTTTTTTTGGTGCAATTTTGCTGTGAATGTGTTTGTGTGTGTGTGTGTGTGTGTGTGTGTATGTGTGTTTGTGTGCGTGTGTTTGTGTATATGTGTATGTCAGATACAATGACATTGTGTGGTAAGTGTAAGCCACAGCAACGCTGAACAGCTTCTCAGTCCCTTTTTTTTTTCCGGCTGTGACCTCAGCCTCTAACACAGCTATTTTAATGTCATGTGTTCTGTTCTGTTTGTTAACTCTATTTTTTCTTCCTCTCCTATTATTCTTTTCTATTCTATTCTATTCCATTCCAATCCGTTCTGTTTTGTTCCGTTCCATTCTATTCTATTCTATTGTGCTAATCAGGTCTGTTTGGTTTCAGTTTTTGGCATTTATTATATTTAGTTTTATTATTTCTTTTTTGCCTGTTTATTATGTTCATTCTTATCTTTTTGTTGTATGTATTCAGTCTCTTCGGTTTGGTCCTTTATATTCTTTTCTATAATTTTCTTCCGTTCTATTTCATTTTCTTCTGTTCTATCTGATGTTATTCAGTTATATACTTTATGTGCTGTTTTCCATTATGGTCTTTGTTACCTTCCTCTTGTCTCTTCAGCTGATTGTTCAAATCTGTTATTTACTTTTGTTATTTTCATTCTATTCTATTCTATTCTACATGTTCTTTTTTCTACTCTTCTCGTCTTTTCTGTGCTCTGAGTTATTTTAATCGTTTTATTCTGTGTAAAATGTGAAATCCTTTAATGCCCCTTAATGAAGACACTTTTCTGTTAATGGGGTTTTAAGTGCTAATTTCTCCTGCCTACTAATTTATTGACCCTCTACATTTAAAGATCTCCGTTCTCTGTAAACTGTGACATTTTCAAGGCTACTGAACATCCAGTAAATTATGTTTGAATTAACATAAAAATCTACAGATTAAATCTGGTGTGCTCATTAGCATAAAGGCAGTACCAAAAACAAAGATGAAGAAAACGAGAGACAGCAGACAGAAGCATTGAAAGCAAGACTTTGTATGTATAAAATGAAAAGCAGTAACTCAAACAGGATCAAGTGGAAATATTGACTGAAGAGTAAATATTACAGATGGTTTTTAAATCTCCTCACCACTGCAGCAGGCAGCATGATGAAAAATATGATCCCAAATTCAGGACTATTTATACAAATGTCTTCATTCTTCAAAGTCTGAATGAATCAGAAGTCTATTTCAATAATATTATTTTACTATGTCATTGCAGAGAGTTACACTTACCTGTAGAAAATAATATGAAGAGAAACTGCAATATAAACATTTTAAAGTACAGATAAAAGCAGCATGTATTACAAGTGTTGTTAATCTATGATGTAAGCATGGTATGTCATTTTACCAAGTGAATATAATGCAGGAGGGAATCTGAGCGATTAGCATCTTGTGTGTATTTTGGCGGTATGAAGCTGGCAAGGCGACTTTTAATGAGAAGACATGAGATTGCCAATGACAAGAAGCTTTTATATAATTTTCTAGTCCAGCTAATCTCATGCAGAAGTCTGTTTGGCACTGTAAACCATGAGCTGCATGATGACCAACACAGATCTGCAGTGGCTAATATCCTACATGACCTGAAGGAGCAGAAACTTCAGGTTGGCTGCACACGCCACTGATAGCAAAATCAAACATGATGGATCTGCTGAAGAGAGAACAACCTCTATTTGTACATTTCCTTTATATTGAATAGTTAATTAATTACAGTCAGTTGTAGAGAGAGCTGTAGTTGTGACTTTTGTGTGATTTTGCATCAATGGATTGTGACAGGATTTGAACAGACTTTCCGAGCAGTTGGTAAAGAAGCTAGCCAACAAAATGTGTGGCTCTTTGACAGAAACATTTTAATTAACAGATAAATTGATCCAGTCATTCTTAGTTTAGTGCAAAAGTAAAAAAAGTGATAAATATATCAGGAAGATGTCCCAGCTGGATTTTCTCTAACAAAGTAATTTTCCTGCTACTATGGTTTTTACCAGATGATAATGTAGGAGGAGCTGCGAGTCCACATGACAAATACTTTTTTTTTTGCTGCCAGTAAAGCCAGGTTTCTGGACGGGGACTGTTTAAGGCTTCTGCAATCCAGATTGATTCAGCAGAATTTAGAATATGCCAAGAGATTTGTCCAATCTTCTATCAAAATTATAACTCAGTGAAACAAACTGGCCAGAGGGTTGGTGGTCCTTCTGCTGGTTCTAAATCTCTCCATTAATGCTACAACATAACGAAGATGCTTTGTAGCACAGGACCAAACTACAATAATCTGACTATATACTGTAGCCTTATTTGGCCAGAATGTAGCATATACACAGTCAACAGCAGATACGCCAGGGACACAAACTATAATGCAACTGTCAGAAATAAGGCTAAAGCATGAGTCACAGACAGGCAGGTGAAATTAAAGTTTAATTTTACTTTGGTCAAAAGGCAGACAAGGGTTAATCCAGGTAGGCAGCCAGATCAGGCAGACTAATCCAATAAATCGTGAAGCAGTGAATCATAAAACCATGGGTCAGACTTAAAGTCAGGAAAGCAGAATGAAGCCTCAAAAGCAGGCCAGTTTCACACCAGAAAAGGTGATGAACTCGTAAAAAACAAACTTCTAGTCTAATCAGGAAAACATTGATCAGGTGAGCAGAGATGGTGGAAACCGCTTTACTTTAGACAGGGTCTGCAATGACTGTGAAAGTTAGTAAGTGACAAAAAAAACAAGGCAAGCGTATGAATGAATGAATGAATGTTTAGACAAAGATTGTTCAGAAAGGAGAATGGGGCACTGCCTTTATCTTTGTTATAGTAGGCTTTGCCACCGGCCAGCACATTTAGGAGACAAGCTGCTGGTCTTGAGTCCATGCATTTAGAAAGGAGAAGTAAAAGATTATGACCAATTCATTCACCCATAATTACCAATGTAAATATTTGACCCAAGCCACATATCTTCTGAACAGTCTGGCATTGTTACGATGCCTTTTGGTTCATTGTTTACCATTTACAATTTGTGGTTCAGGGTCTGTGAGCATTATTGTATTTCTGCGGACGAGGACTCCTTCAAGCAGTTTTCAAAATCTAGGTTTGAGCACAGCATAAGCAAATATAACAGCTAATGTAAAGTAATCTATGCAATTTTACAGCTTGTTTTTTTAGTGCGGCATGCAAGCTTGATAGAAAAAATACAACTATCAAAATGGTCAAAAACCTTCTTATAATGTTTACAAAGACTGTGTAAATGAGATTCATACAGTCACTTGATATTATCAGATCCTCAGATCCTTTAGTAAGATTAAAGACTCTATTGTGTTGGAAAATAATGGGAAAAAGCAGCATCACAAATAACAGTAACCATTTCTAGTAATGTGTTTTGGTTGTGTATGACTTCAAGACATTACTGCTTTATTACCAACATTAATACAATGAGGGCAACCATAGAAACACTCAAGAGATTTTGTTACAGAATTGTTTTTCAATTATCTGATCTGTTTCTATGTATTGCATTTAAAGATAACTGAGCACAAGATACATTATATTAAATGTAATCTATACATAACCTCTTTGACCTGGAAGAACAACATAGAAGTTAGTCTTATCAGGTATCAGCTTTTTGTTTACACCACAAGCTACAGGACGCTGGTGGAAACTTTTTCTGTTTGTTTATCCAAGCTCGCCGGGCAGATATACAAGCTGATCACTAGAAGAATTTTTTTCACTTAACTCTTCAAATGTATTCTTTTCTTCAGGAAGACTTGCAGCAGTTGATACTGATGCCTCTCCCGAATGTTGCCATCCTGGGGCAGGACCCCCTAACAGGTACAAGATAACAACACGATGCTATCAGTGCCGTGTCTCTCAGGCAGCAGCAAGAAAGTAATTATACTTTATATGAGTCCATATCTCTGCTATCAGTGAAACACATTAAGGTGATAATGATAGGGAGGATGGTGGTGGGGACGGTGGAGATGGTGATGATAATGATGATGATGACAGTTATTTCTGTGTCCTCAGAGGCAGCTGTGGAAGAGCTCAGGCGACTGCTGCTGCTTTTACTGGGATGTGCAGTGCAGGTGAACACACTCCTACATGACAGCACGCTCTTTGTATGTTGATAATTCAACTCAGTATTTAGTAGTCCAATATCTAAACTCCCTTTCTTCACTTAGTTCATGGAAAACAAATATATCATGATTATTAACAATAATACTAACAAGAGGAAGTTAGATCCAAGATTGACACCTTTAATCCTAGTCTGACTTGTGCAAAATATTCTGTTGTAAAAATAACAAACCCAGATCAAGCACCAACTCTGACTTTTTTCTTTGGCACCACCCACAGGCCAAATTAAGATAATCTGCTCAGCAGTGGTGCTGATCTTTAAAATATCAAGGTTCCCCCTTTTGTCCATCAAACAATTCATCAATCACTTCTACTTTTGTTGTCTTGCACACAATAAGCGCCAGACTCAAATGCCTAATAATGTAGCTTTAGACTGTTTTTGCTGTTTTGTTCAAAAATAGTAAAAAAAAACAAAAAACATGAACAGGATTAAGGCCAGTATGACTTTTTTTTAGTCAGAATCCTGAATAACCATTTTTTAGGTGCATCAGCAACATTTAAAACAAAGAAGATATTTAAAAAATATATATTTTAAGGCTGATAGAGCTTTTTTTTTTACATCTGTCATTTGCAACTTGAACTCCCAAATCAAACTAAAACAATATGATTGAGCTTCCTACCTCTACTGGTACTTGGAATAACTCCTTTGTTGGGGCTCATCTGACAATACTCTAATCTGTCTGCTTAACGAGACCTGATCAAATTAAAATTATTAAAGTTTGATGTCTCGTCATGATTTAGGTAGATGGTAACTCAAACACACACGGGTCCAAACAGGCCCAAATGTTACATGTTCGATTATAGTCCTCATCTGAAAAAGTCTACATACCAATATTGCATCTTTGTCATAGCACCACATTCTGGTAAGAGCGAGTCAGCTTTGTTTGACATGCTTCAATACGTGAAAATAGAATTAACACTGTGTGCTCTCACGTCATGTTGTGACCTGAACACATGAGAATTTAGAGCCGTTTCTTCTGTGTCTGAAAACATCTGAAGCTGTGACACCCCAACGTGCACAAGGTGTGAGGGCCCTTTCTTCGCTGCTGTCGACTTTAATGATTATTATTATTATCTATTAATCTTCCTTTTTTATTCTTAAGTTATCAATAATTGTTCAATTTATGTATAAATTGAACAATTATTGATAACTTAGGCCAATGTCCAGTATGAATGAACACACACATGTATAAACTCTGACACCTCTTTGCCTGCAGTGTGAGACGAAGGAGACGTTCATTCAGCAGATCCAGTCTCTGGACATTGAGACCCAAGCAGCCATCGCCAGCTGTATTCAGCAGGTATGTTCAAATGCAAAACTCATCAAATCAAGGGATCTAGAAATATAAAATTAATTCACAGACCGACCATCAGTATGAGCAGATTATATCCAGAGGAGACAAATCTAAGAGGTGCTATGTATGATTTAGCAAGGAATTTCTTCGCTGTCTGGCCTGTAGGCAGAGAGAGTGAACCTATTAGAGGTTCTATTGGCGCTTCAAGGAAATGTGAAAATTAGCTGCTTGTTATTCTGCCGGCAGCCTTTGAAGGACCTCTGGGTGCCCCTTGCTGCCACTGTGGGATGGATCCTTCACCCTTTCTGTCCACCTCCCACCTCCACCTCTGTCACACCCCCCTCTCTCCTTATCCCCTTTTCTGTCATTCCGTGCTTCCTCTCCAATAAAGCCTAAATGCCAAATTGTCCTCTTTTGAAAATACCTCCCGTGAATAATTGCCTGCATTATAAAAACAGCATGTTACATACCAGCGTGTCTGAATTACAGTAACAGCATGTAGCCCATCAGCCTATATGTGCGCAGGTTTACTCATCCTCATAAACCACAGGTGAGAGGTCTTTCTGTGTGGATGGATGCACACGCAGCTTGCTGTTCATGTGCTGTTCATCCGAGGCCAGATCAGACCTGTCCACCTGAGCATTAGCTTTCCATGACTTATGTTGGGGAATTTTGGACAAACTTCCTGAATAGAAACATCCCTGTAGAAATCGCCGTTAGTCTGTACAGGTATACATTCCCGCTTGATATTCAAACAGCCTTCACACTGTTTGCATAGTTTGTCCCCAGATCTGCCATTTTGTGTCCCAGAACCACAATGATCTTATTACAGAGACCTGAGACACTGTCCTTGCTGCAGGTGACTCAGGATCCTCACATGGTGCTGCCGCTGAGGTGGGAGGAGCTAGTGGAGTTTGAAGGTGCAGACTTACAGCTGGTGTTCAGCTCAATGGCCAAACAGATCCAAAGCCTGCTGGCACAGAGGGATACACACTTGGAGGTAAATATATACTATACACAGTGAGAGGAATAATTTGACATTTTTTGTATTTTTTCTTTTCTAAGCGTTAGATATGAACATTGACATCCCTTTATTGAAAAACCTACCCCAGCTCTGCCCAAAGGTAACACATTTTTCTCCCACACACATTGGGGTGGTGTTGATCTTGTCATCGCAATTGAGGTTAAAAAAGCAAACAAGTGGAATTCACGAAAAGTTTGAATATTATTTAAATCAGGTGATAATGACAGCAAAGTAGGAGACACTGGAACATGAAATACAAGTAATTTAACCCTAACCGACCTATTGATATATACAGCTGATTATATTGTAGAAATGTCTTAATTGGACACACAGAGACACTATTTAAATGTTGCTATTATTCAACAATCGTGTTTTATAATCTTCATATTTCCAGACTGATGGCATCACACCAAGGACAGAATGTGCATCATGTGACTTTTAACGGATGTTTTGTGTGCCTCAGTGATTTAAAATGAATCTTTTGGGTCTTACTCATTGTAGCCCAGTGGTGTCAGACACATACCATAAAGAAACACTCCTGCTTGGGTCCTTTGGTGCATGAAACTATGTTTGACATTAATGTATGAGACTTGTACAATGTTTTCCATTACACCAACATGATCATTGGAAAATTCTATGTATTTTTCACGACATGATAAACAATTGATTAACTAGAAATAAGGACATGCATAAGTAAAGGCAGTATGTGCTTCATCAGGGCTTAATTGTGTCACATATTTGATCATTATTTAATTTCTGCTCAGATCTCATATTCAGTTTGTAGCTTTTATTCAGTCACACTTCAAACTGATATTAAAGCAGTGTCTTCATTTGGCAGGCTGCAGGATAGATTCACTTTCTGAAACCACAAGTATACTGTGGGATTTGAGGTTTTTATATGAACAACTTTTGTGGTCCATGAATGTTTATGAAAAATGAATAGAAATGAATGAAATATAACTAGAGGTGCTCTGTACGGACTTTATCCAAAGTATTTTTAGACCTACTAAGAGGAGCAAGGTTTATTCTTTATTTATTCAACCATGAAGACCAACACCCTGGTTTTTGCCCCAACGATTTTTTCATCATCATTTAAACCTTTAGCTACAACCGTGATATGAGATCAGACAGAGCAGCATACGATATTGGATTTCAATTAAATCATTTCCCAAACTCGAATCTAAATCTGATGAAAGACAGGCTCTCCTTGCTCTCCTTTATTGAATTGTGTAACCACATAAGTGAATTGTATTGCTTTGGTGACAAGGAGGGGAATTACAGGAAGAGAAAAGTAATTTGACATTATTTTTGTAGAAAACCCCCACATTATTTTAAACCCAAGAGGTGTTCAAATACTTAAATGACATTGTACCTGCAGTCAGTGTTAAATGAAGAGGCATTATTTCTCACTATACCAAACTGTCTGTTCAAGAGGTTTACAATTGTCTCTATCATTTTTTAGTTTTACTTTTTAATCTGCTCTTAGTTCTTATAATTCATGTTTTTTTCCCTGCACATCTCTCTTTCTCTCTCCAAATCCTTCTGTGGTCCTTCCTCTTCGTCCTTCTCTCTCTCTCTCTCCTCATTTCTCTCCCCCTTTCTCTCTGTCTCTCAGAGGATGGCCGAGCTGTGTCGAGAGCGGGAGGCCCAAATGGATTCAAGCATGGAGCCCCTGGGAGGTCGCAGCGAGGAGCCACCCCAAGGTCTGGCACTGCAGCTGGCAGACAGCAAGGCCAAACTCCGCCGCCTCAAACAACAACTGTGAGTGTGTGTGGTTGTGTGTGTACCTGACAAAAAAAAAGGATACTCAAGAGAACCTTTGAATAAGCTAAGAGAAAGGTCAACATGAAAAATGGGCAATTTAGTTTGACACATGTCAAATAAACAATCTGTGACTTTTTTTGCAGTAACTGTTGAGACCAAATGAAGAACTTACTGCTGTAATCTGATTCACACAATCTATTACATGTAAATAATAAAGCTCACGGTTGGCCAGTTATTTTTTCTGTATTTACTGGTTTGTTACCAATTCTAGCAAACATAATTCTGCTCTTATCTTATTTGAACAGCTGATGTATTTTATTATATGAATATATATTTGGGGCGGCTCAGTCTGTAGGGACTTGGGTTGGGAATCGGAGGGTCGGTGGTTCAGGTGCGGACCAGACAATATGGAAGTTGGTCAGGTAGCTGGAGAGGTGCCAGGTCACTTCCAGATTACCGCCGAGGTGCCCCTTGAGCAAGGCACCGGACCCCCAACCGCTCTGGTGTGCTCCCTGTGTAGAAATGTGTAGCAGCCTGACTCTGACATCTCTCCACTAAAGCATGTCCACAGGTCCTGTTTGTGCATGTGTGTATTTCGGGCCTATGTGTGTGAGCAGCATGTCTCTCAATAACAGAGTGTAAAACCAGAATTTCCCTCAGGGATTAATAAAGCATATAAAATAAAATAAAACAAATATATAGTTCAAATATAAAAAGCTAGAGATTGGTTTTAAAAATGGGTTTATTTAACTTCTTCTTGTTTTATGTTTGACTTGTTTTTTTTAGGGAAGATAAAGGGGATCAGATATTGGATTTCACTCAGGAGATTCAAACCATGGAGGAACAGCTCAAGAAACTTCAGAAAGAGGTACACACACAGCTTGACTTTGTAGTGCCTGAGACATCCCTGCTGTGGATGCACAGAAACACTATAACACACATAAAACCTAACTAGTTTGGCAAAAGCTGTGATAGACTGCAGATTAGGCCTGAAAACACTGCAGCACAGCCAACAGCATGAAACACAGGTGGCGCTTAACAGCCAATAAGTCGATTCCTTTTAAGGTTATGTATTTAGCCAAATTTGACTGCACACATTGCTGCCAAATACAGTTTTGTCCATAGGAACACTGCTGATCTTGAGAGTTTAGATTTTCAGAGTGTGGAAGAAAATAAACCCATGGTCTGGGGTCATGTTAGGTCATGTTATGTTGTAAGATACTTCCAGGTCGAATAAGCCTTCCCTATTCGTTTACTTAGGAGGACTAATCTTACAGACAAATACACTGACAGATTTTGTCATAGAATTTTATAAAGTTCTCAAAGTTATAAGATTTGAGGATTGCGGGTGCACTCAAATATCATTTCAACTACAACCACAAAATCATGACCTTCATCTCAACATTGTCCTAATATTGTCTCAAAGGACCAATATTTAAGATATCTACTAAATTCAATCATAAAATTACCTCACTATATCATCAGACATTAAGGAAACATGCCTTGTTGAAGTGCGGCTTTTTTGAAAACAACACAGCGGCCAGTATGTCCTCCTCCTAAGTTTCAATTCTGGTCCTGAATGGTTCATATTTGTTTTGACCAGAGAATGTAGGCCGTTTTAAGGCATCCCCCCAGGGCCGTTTTGGATGCCCCTCGGTTTGCCAGGCAAATGTCAAACCAACAGCTGTTCCAGCAATGAAAGTGTGCAAGTGAACTGGTTTAAACATAACTGATTCTACCTGGCCTCAAAAGACTCAACATTTTACTAATAAGCTTTACTTTGCAATAATTAAATCTAGTATAAATATTTGAGATGCTTTAAAAAAATTGAGAGAGTTTAGAACTCACAAAGGTTTCATGACAGATGCAGAGCTCGTTAAACACTGAAGCTTTAGTGTCTGCGACATGGCGACCTGCATGCACATCGACTCTAGGGAGGAGGGGGTGAGGTGAGACAGCTCACTCCAATGTTTTGAATTTGGACTACAGCACCAATTTTAAACACTAAGTGTCAGAGTTATATGTTGCTCCTTCAACAATAAGATCTTGTAGAAAAGGAGAAGGAAATTGTTGTCCTTCTATTACGGGGTGGCTGTGGGTCAGTGGTAGAGTCGTCGTCTCTCAACCAGAAGGTTGGGGGTTTGATCCCCGGCTGCTGAAGCAACATGTCCGATGTGTCCTTTGGCAACTTAACTCCCGCTGCTTTGTTGCCGGTGTATGAATGCGCATGAATGGGATTAGTTACATCTGATGGTCTTACTACATAGCGACCACTGCCATTAGTGTGTGAGTGGGTGTGAATGGGTAGGTGTGACCTGCAGTATTAAAGCGCTTTGAGTAGTTAGAAGACTAGGAAAGCGCTACACAAGCTAAAGTCCATTTATTACACACACACAACACTCACACACACAAACTCACACTCCTTTCCTTCTTTCTGAATTAGGCTGTGTCAACATTTGCTTCACTGCACATCCCAGATCTGATCACAACCTTCTTTGACCTCATCCCCATTGGTATATGAATGTGTATGTGTTTGTGTGCGTGTGTGTGTGTGTGTGTGTGTGTGTGTGTGTGTGTGCGGGTGGTTGGGTGTGTGTGTCTCTGCAGAACCGTTCTCTGCAGGGGGAGGTGAGGGGCATGCGTGCGCTTCGGGACGAGCTGGACTGCGCCCGAGAGCGAGCTGCGCGGACTGAGCATCTGCAAACTGAGCTTCATAGCTGTAAACACAGATTGCGCAGCCTGGAGCTAACACGCACTCAGCTGAAGGTACACTCACACACACACACTGCAAACTCACAAGTCACGACACATACTTTTGATCAAGACACTTGCACCAGACAGAAAACATGAAGCTCAGCAACATCCATCCACGCAATTAAATAAAATTAAAAAATGTTGTCTGCAAGCTGCATGTGGGAATCTCCCATAGAGAAAAAACAAATATATGTAAAGGGCTCTGTATGCATGTCAATACACAAACAAACACTCTTACACAGCAACAGCAAAGGTCACATCAATAAAATCCTCTCTTTTATCCTTTGAGTTGCTGTTCTTTTTCAAAAAGAAGTACAGGTAATCTCAGAAGCAATATATTGGCTCTAACAGCCCTGAGCTTTTCAATGGTGAGTGAGTGTGAATAACTCTGAAGCCCAGAGAATGAGATTATACTATGTGATGTAATCAGGATTTACTGCCCCGAGCTGCTTCATTGACAAAGAGCAGGAGTATGGCTTTAGTTATTGGAGCTTTTACACCTAAATGAGATTTATTCTGAGGTAGTATAACTGTTCGCAGGCAGAAAATGTGCTCATATCCTTGTAAAACAGCCCACAGTGTCCTCACTATCACCTTCTCAGTCTTTTTTTTATTTATTCCGCCCTCCTGCTGCATCCCTGTGACGGAGCAAATTAGCTGGCAGGATGAGTGTTTCTAAGGTTTGGGTTTTGAAATAAGTTTCACAAATTCACTCTGAACTCCTGCGTGGTCGGCGAAACCAGAGTAGCAAATGTTGAAGCTGTAGAAAATCAAGACCCACTTAAAAAACCTCATTGACATATTGCATTTTTTCCCCATAGTTTAGGCCACCATTTCTACAAGAACATATTCAAACTTTAGTTGGAGAATAAAGAATAGAAGAAAAAGAAAAAGTTAGGCCCTACACTTAAGGTATTCAAGTCTTTTTTGCTCTGTCTGGCCTTGTTGTAGTAAAGCTGCAACATTTAGTTACCCCTGTAATAACTATTAAGCTTATTTTGCTGCATGGAGATTTATTTGTCTTTGTCAAACTGCTCTCTTGATGCAGTTTGTTAGCTTAGCATAAAATGTGGAAGGAGGGAGGAATAACTAGCCTGGAGATTTGGCATCCTTTATTCTAACTTAACACGCCTTGCCATACATGAACTTTGAGTTAATAACTATCAACAGTGTATACAAAAACCTATGAGAGGGAAAGAAATAGGACAATATCTCTGGTTATAAACACCATTTTGAAGAATTATAAAAGTATGTTACTATAGTTTTAAAAAAACTCAATGCCAGGGACATGTATTGGTAGGCAAAATGTAAGGAATTTAAGGAAGACACATTTTAAGGGCCAAATGTCTGAATTTGTAAAGTCTGATTTCTCGTTTTTCACGTTTGCTGTCTGTCTCTGCTCGGCGCCCCCTGCAGGAGCAACAGCAGCTTTGTGTCGCTCTGCAGGAGACCAAATCTCTTTTGGAAGAACAGCTGGCAGACGCAAGGACGCGCTGCTCCTCACTACGGGAGCTTGAGAGGGACAATCTGCTGCTGCGTCAGAGAATCATAGATGTTGATGCAGTGGGTGTTAATTATTTTGTTCTGTCTTACAATTTGTTAAAAAAGGAAATTTCTTTTGGCTAAATTTTTTCCGCATGCATGCCAGCTTAGAAAGTTTGGCAGTAGGATCTAGGTATGAGTTTGTAGGGGTTGGAAATTAGCAGTAGCTATAAACTCTCTGTGCAGCACATCAGTTGCATGTTTTGTATTAAAAGTATGTTAAATTGCACCCTCCCTATCAAATAAAGATGAATTAAATTAAATTAAATACTTATATGGCAAAAGAGTAGGCTTTAATGGCAAATACCCTTATCTAATGTGCCCTTTGAAATATGTGTGTTCGTGTGTGTGTGTGTGTGTGTGTGTGTGTGTGTGTGTGTGTGTGTGTGTGTGTGTGTGTGTGTGTGTGTGTGTGTGTGTGTGTGCTTAGGAGCGTGACACCGAAAGGCAGCGAGTTGATGAGCTGTTAGAGATGAATATGAGCCTTGAGGCCGACCTGAGGCTCGGCAGCAGCGGCAACAGTGTTTCTGCTCCGGTTCACCAACCTTTCCTCCAATCAGAACTGGACTCTGACGAAGAGCTGAGAGAGCTGATTGGTCAGTGATCCTGTCTTTTTGCACCTTGTCATTTAAGACATTTCATTAACTGATAAGAGAAAATATGTTGAGGTAGTACAGGCCCACAGGTTATCAATCTACAATAACTGAGTGAATCTCTTCATACAGTTCTCCTTTTCTTCATTTTTATGCCTGCCTCTTTCTTTTCCCTCTGTTCCCGCTTTATTTTTTATTTCCCTCTGCCTCAGATCAGAAGCCGCTGAGTGTAGAGGTGGGTGAGGCTTCAACGCTGAGGCTACTGGGAGCCGAGCAGGAGAATGCAGAGCTGAGGAGACGACTGGAGGAGCTGCAGGCCCAGCAGGAGGTCAGAGTTCAAGGGTTTGATCATTATGACCCAGAAAATAATCTCAGACAGTTCAGCTCTCTCTGGCTAAAGGTTAAGGCAGGTCATCAGGATTAGGAACAGACTTTAATTAATGAAACAGTATGGGAGATCAGTAAGAGGGAGAGTTACACTTCAGAAGCAGAATATGATATGTAGCATAAATAAAACATTTTCCACATGCTCCTGCTGTGGTTTATATTTTATATGATCAGCATGTTGGAAAGAAAGATTTCAGCCAAGAATGTTTAATGTGAATACTAGTCGACTAACATTTCAAAGCATCCAGGCATCACTACAGTCAGACATGAAGAGTCTCACTATCTGGGCTCACAGCATGTAGATCTAAATGAAACAGGAAAAGCAAGAAGCAACAGTTGGAGGAGCTAAACATCCATCTTCTCTGGCTTCAGGCTGATTTGCCAGATGCAAAGGATGAGCAGGATTGCCTGGACATGGAGCATCAGAACACGCTCAAAGAGGTGAGCTGACAGAAAAATAAAACTAACGTAACATCTCTGACAAAATATACACATTGATAGGAAACTTTCTTGGTAGTTTGTTTTGCTCAAAAGTGAAATATTACTGCTGAGATGATGAGTCATTTGTTTCTCCAAAAACTTGTTTCACTTTATACACACAGAAATACGAAACTCCACGTACTCATATACAAATACAAACATTATTGCATGTATGCACATCTTTAAAATAACCGCGTTCTATTGATCAGTCTAAAATTGAATGTGAAAAAGTTTTTGCAGCAATGGCACAGTGGTTTAAATACTGTAAAGATTATACATTTTTCACACTGTATTACATATATTTTGGATTGTATTCATGAAGGCTGCTTCCTATTGTGTTGGTCATACTGGCCGGACTGTTAAGAGTTTTCGGTGTTTATTATTCATGTAGAAGAGTGCCTCTGTGCGTCATTTTTCATAACCAACGAAAATCATTGTAATTGATCTCTGGTTTCTCTGTGAACATTTGTTGGTCTTTCTGCTTTTTTTACTTCTTTTATTCAACCTACGTGTATTGAATGTGGATGCAGTGTGTATGAGACTGAGAGGTAGTTTCAGTCCTGTTAATGTCAATGCTTTAAAGACCAGTCATGTGCAATAAATAGAAGGACCAAAAGAAAGGAATAAAGTAAGCAAAAATAGAGAATGTTAGAGAAGCATTGACGTTGCACTTGCATTGTCTTCCTGTTATACTTTTCAGTGTCAAAACTTGAAGAATGAAAATGCCACTTTGAAGCAGCGTCTGGAGCAGCTGGTGATTAAACTGCAACACCTTGAAGATAAGAGGAAGGAGGAAACAGTGAAGAGTCATGGCAGGGAAGAGGAGGAGATGGTGGAGAGAGGAGTGAAGGGCTCTGAATCCTGTAGGGGACAGGGTGTAGGAAGGGTGAGGGTGATGGAGGAGGGGGGAAGAAGAGGAGAAATTATTGGGACCAATAGGGAAGCAGGAGTTGGGGAAGAGGTGTTCCATGTTCAAGGAGGAAAAGGAGAACTGTGTGATGAGGAGGAAGAGACCAAAAGGAGAGGAGAGGCAGAGGGAGGGCAGAAAGACAGAGAGAAGCAGGAGAAAGAAAGAGAAAGAGAAAGAAAGAAAGAACAGGCTGCAGTAACGACAAGCTCAGAGATCCAAAAGCATCCTGGAAGTTTAGAAGATTATACAGAGGTCTCGGATGCGCACCAGACTGTGTGTTCCCTGTCTGGTGCCAATGTGGAGCTTCTAACAAAGCAGCTCCAGGAGGCCCAGGACGAGGCTGACAGGCAGGCGATGTTGGCCCAGGACCTACGCTCCAAACTGGGGGAGCAGAGCAGAAAAACCTGGGAGGCTGAGCAGAGACTGGTTGTCCTGGAGGCTGAATTGCAGCATCTGAAGAAAGCTGCAGAGAGTCTGGGAGACGCCCGCAGACAAATAGAGGTATGGATGGATGGATAGAAAGATGGATGGATGGATGTATGGCTGGATAGATAGATAGATGGATAGGGTGGGTGATTAGGGTGAATAGATGAGTGGATAGAGTGGATGGATGTATAGATGGATGGACTGATGGGTGGATGAAGGGACTGGTGGATGGGGGGATAGATCTATAGATGTGTGTATGAATACATATAGAGGGATGAAACTGCAAGGAGACGGAGACAGATGGTTTGTTAGTTTGGTGGAAGGATGGACATACAGATGTAGGCATGGATAGATACAGAAGTCTATATTATTAGATACACGGCTAAATATGCTACCTTCACCCCTCAGGCTCTTCACTCGGACGGTCTGGTTATGGAGGAGGAGTTGTGCCGCCTGCGGAGTCAAGTGGATCTGCACAGGATGCAGACCACAGTCATCGCTACATTGGAGGGAGAGCGGGCTGCACTGGAGAGAGACAGAGACACGCTACGCAGCACAGTGGACGCCCTGCGCACCGCCCAGCGCAAGGTTAAAGAATATACATGCATCAACACACACACACGCACGCACCCACGCATGCACGCACGCACGAACGCGTGCACACACACACACACACACACACACAGAAAGACACACACACCATGCAGCTGGGACACCAAATATTTTCATGACCACAGCAGATGTCATTTTACTTCAGGAAGGATGGACGGGGGAGTTGAGATAAAGGGGAATTTTTATGATGTATCTCAAATCCTCAGTGACAAAAATGTATTTAATTTTGAATATTTTTTATTTTATTTTGTCATCCTTTTGAAAAACGTTGGTACATTAAATAGACTACATTAGATAGAGGGTCTTGCCAAATACATTTATCTGGTCTTGCATCATCCAAATCCAAAAGAGCAATCAGAGGTCATGATTTGGGTACAACTGCAGAGCATTTACACAGATGAAAATCCCCCCTTTCAGACACTTCATTGAAGGATGTATACATCTAAAAGAGTCATCCACATTCTGTGTTAAATATGTGATTTGAAGTAAAATTAGAAGCCATCAGAGAAATTGCAAGCCAAGGAAAAGAACTGTGCTAAGTCAGCATTAAAGAAATACCATAAAAGGGATTCATGAATACCTCCGTTTCAGACAGAGAACATAATCCTTCTTCTCATGTTAGAATATCCAACTGTATTACCCAGCCTCCTCTTCTACAGTGCAGCTCAATTCTTTGTTGTTGCTGTTACAGATTTCTCTACTACCCAAACATTCATGCACACATCTTTTATGTACACAGCTAGTTGTGGGCATCGAATAGAAGGAAACAACAACACTTGGAAGCTGATGATATTTGTTAGTGAACTAACACAATGTTGTTTGATAAAGAACATTTAAAAATATATATAGTAAACATATACTTACTACATATACACTTCAGCAATAAATCACTATTTAGAAGGATAAAATAACTCCTGATGTACAGTCAGCACCAGATCAAAGTTGTTTCATTTCATTACCTGGTGATTTACTTAATAAAAACAGAGTAGTTTCCAGTTATGTTTGAGGCCGACTTCGTATTCTGACCACCAGAATGCGAAGCAAGGGCAAATTTATGGAGATTATAAAAGTGTGTGTTAAATGAAACATAAAGTGCACTCTAGCTCTTTCAGCTTTAGGGGTAAATAAAACCCAAATAAGAAATTACAACTCATCCACATACTTTTTCTCTTTCTTTGCTCCTTGTGTTGTCTAGGTTTACTCTTCTGTATTAAGACTAAGTGTTGAGCTGATTTGGTCTTTTTATGCAGAAAATTGGGAATTCCTGGCAAAGTTGCAAATACTAATTTGATTTTCATTTCAATAGGAAGTATGTGAGGTACATCTTGTCAAAGATACTTATGTTACCAAAACCACAAGGTTTAGAGTCCTACTCCTACAACCTTGTAGTTCATAAAAAGGTCAATTAAAACATAATGTGATGGTTCGAAAAACATTAAAAGCAACATATTTGGTTAAAATAGAACAAAGACAACATATTAAATGATGATACTGAGAAATGTCATTTTTTTTGACAACATGTTTCAAAAAGTAGGGAAAGTGGCAACAAAAGACTGGAAAAAAATGTGAAATATCTAAAAAGAAAAAAACCTTTTGGATCATCTCACAGCTAATCAAGTAAACTGGCAACAGGTTAGTAACTTGATTGGGTTAATGTCTTTCTGAAGTAAAAACAGGGAGGGTTTTACCACTTTTTGAAAGACTGCTAAAGCAACACTTTAAAAATGTTTTTTATCATAACAATGCAAAAATATCTGTGGAATTAATCATTTACAGTACAGTACAGAATATGATCAAAAGATTCAGAGAATCTGAAGAAATCTCTGTATGCAGGGGACAAGACCAAAAACCCACACTGGGTGGCCATGACATTCAGGCCCTCACACGGCCCTGCATTCAAAACAGACTTGATTCTGTAGTGGGCTCAGGAACACTTCTCAAAAACATTGTCTGTGTACACAGTTCATCTCTGCATTCACAAATACTGGTTGAAACTTTACCATGCAAAGAGGAAACTGTATATAAACCAGATCCAGAAATGTCGCCGGAATCTCTGGGTAAAGGCTTGTTTCAAATGGACTGAGGTTGAGGTGAAAACTGTCCTGACGAGTCAGAACTGGACTTGCTGTTTGAAATCCCGTCCCCATTGGACGTCCCATTCTCTGGGCTAAAGAGGAAAGGGGCCATCCAGCTTGTACCATCGCACAGTTCAAAAGCATTGGTGCACACTACATGGGTAACCTGTGCATCTGCAACATTGAAGTTGAGCCAGGTTTCTGAGCAACATATGCTGCAGACCGCTGCCGTGGTATGGGGAAAATCTTTGAGGAAGCCAAGAGAGACATCATCTCTAATCTACATGCACTTTTTTGGGTGGTTTAGGTAAAGAGTATGTTGCTGCTTTAGAACGAAATCTAACATAACCAAATGCACTGTTAAGGTTCCCAATTTACACACAATTATATCATACAGATGCAGAACTTGCACACACCATATAACACCTATGACACTGACATGATCTCTCTCTCTCTTTCTATCTCTCTCTCTCAGTAGGTTACATGTAAGTGATCAAACACACAAACTGTGTCTTGGCTGAAAAAAAACCTACTGCCCAATAGAAACCTTTGTTTTCATTGACACAATGTCTTCAAATATTGCCTATCTTTATCACAAACCTTTCTGACCTTTGTTTCTTCTGTGTTTGTTACCTTGTATGAGATGAATTAACAAATTTCCCTTTGTGCATTGTGTGCTTTAAATGTGTTGATAAGAATCTATTAGCATGTATAATTTAATTGTCTCTTTTGCCAGGGTGACCAGTTAGAGCTCAGTGTTCAGACTCTTAGGTCTGAGCTGGAGCGTCAAGGTCGGAGTCTGGAGCTCTCTCGTCGTCGGGAGGAGGAGCTTGAGAAAGAGCTCTGCGAGGCCACGTTGGAGGCTCAGTCTCTGGCTCGGACGCGAGACCAGGCTCTGCTGGAGGCGTCACGGCTGGAGCAGGAGAAGGAGGTCTGTCAGACGGAGCTGGACGGCCACAGGAAAGAGGGGAGGCAGAGAGAGAGGGAGGCAGCGAGGCTGAGGCAGCAGTTGGAGAGTACAACTCTGGCCCTGGAGCACAGCAACCAGAGAGTTCGAGCTCTGGATGCTGAACACAGGTACACACAGTGCACACACTTTACCTCCATCAAGAGCTCAGGTATGCAATTAACTTTACAAGGCTTAAGAGAGCGCTCCTTGGCTGCACTATGCATTTATCTGTTGTTTCAACTGTTATCTTCACTCAAGCTATGTGTGTGTAGAAATGTGTGTCAGCAGCTGTCTGAGTCAAAGGAGCTCTGCACTCGGCTGCAGGACCTGGAGAAAGAGCTCGGCACTCGATTGAGAAGTATGGAGGAAGGCCAACAGCACATGCAGGAGCAGTATGCAGATGCTCAGGCCAAGATGACATCTCTGACACAGGTGTGTGTGTGTGTGTGTGTGTGTGTGTGTGCGTGTGCGTGTGCGTGTGCGTGTGCGTGTGTGTGTGTGTGTGTGTGTGTGTGTGTGTGTGTGTGTGTGTGTGTGTGTGTGTGACCCGATTAGTGTTAAGTCATACTAATAATCTCTGTAAAGATGTAGAGGAGCTAAAACCCAACCAAACAAAAGTTTTATAAAACTAAGTTTCCGCCCTATGATATGAATTCATAGAAATAATGATCCATTGTATGAAGACTTTATGTCTGTAATGCTTTTCTTTATATTGTGTTCATATTGGAAAATTCAGTATACTGCAGTATTTGCAGTATGATTTTCAGTGTGTTGTTGATGGACACTGTTTTCCCACACTAGAATGCAGATTGAAACTTGAGATATGTGGAAAAGATCACAGCAGCTGTAGTGACAGTGTTTCTGAGATGCTTTCTCTTATTGAGGTACATTTGGCTGTCACAGTTGTATTGACGCCTGGCTGATAACATTTATGTGCAATATGAAAGAAGTATGCATGACTGAAGATTGCTGCTTTAAGACCTTAAAAAAACGTTGGTATTCCTTGTCGTGAGGTCAGTGTTTTTGTGACAGGGATTTTTGTGTTGGATGCCTGAAGAGATGACTGTGGTAAACTAAAGTATTAAAGATTTTAACATCTGTGTGTCATATTGTTTTACTTAAATCAGTAAAAGCCACATCTGTAAATTTCAAGTTTTAAAATGTTAAGTGTCTTAAAAATGAAATGTGCACAAGCTTAACCAGACAACAGAGGTAATCTGGACATTCATTTTTCATTACAACTAAAGTGTAATTTGGAAGTGTAGTAGCGGTGACATAAAGTCATGTGACTTTCATGAAGTTTCATGAAGTAGCTTCTAATTTCTTGTGATTTAATCTACAAGGTATGCTTCAAAAAACAAACAGGCGATGTGCGTTCACTAAGTTTATCTTACTTAACAAGAATAATCGGCTCATAAACTTTTGTTTGCCACAGTGCTACCTTTCTACAAAAATCAATAATACAATTGAGAAATCCCATTGCCCTTTGTAAAGGTAATCAGGCTGACACTCTCATGGATTAAATGAATTTTATAGAGATTGTTCTTGTTCCTAATAAAGTTAAATTTACATTTGTTCTCTTGATTTATCATATGAAGTACACAGATTGTTTAACACTGTTTTATTTAATCTTCAGATTCAGACAGCACTGTTGCTTTGTATCTCTTTCTTTCCAGGATCTATCGAAGCAGCGGGAACATTCTCAGAAACTATCTGCTGAAGTCGAACGTCAAAATCAGAAACTACAAAAAGCCGAGGCTGAACTTACGAGGACGACTGATTCACTAAGCCAATCACAGGAGAGGATCCAGGTGCTCTCCCAGAGCCTGAAGAAAAGCGAAAGTCTTCTCCAGTTGGAGAAGAGCAGAGGAAGTGCAGAGGTTGACACTATGTCTAATTCAAATTCAGACTCGTCAAACACAACGCACGTTAGTCAGACACACGCCAAAGAGACGTCACATCTGGATCAATCCCCTAAAGCTGGCAAAGGTCACAACCTTTCTGTTAGTCATGATGATGCCTTAGGAGAGGCTGAGAGGAAACTGAGTGAGAGGTTGACAGAACTGGAAAAAGAGGTGTGTATCTGTGTTTGACTATATTCCTGGGAAGGATTTTTGTATACGTGTGAGCTTTGAATCTCATTTACAGGATATCTGTGTAGTTCAGTTCAATTTCTGTGTAATGGAGATGATCTATATCTATATATGTTGAAATTCTTGCTCTAGGGATGCCTTACGATTATCAGGCCTTAGTAGGCCTCCGCGTCTCTGAGTGCAGCACTTTATTTCCAGAACTACTGCTTTATCTCTGCTCATCAGTTTTTATAATGTCACCTCAGCTACTGTTAATCTTCCTTATCTCGTCTGCTGCTCTGGTACTGGAGGTTTTACGCTTTCTCTCTCAAACACATACACACATAGAACCAGGAATAAACTCTTACATGAAGCAGGAAGGGACATCTCAAGCACCGCCAAGGTCGGGACTTTTCTTTCAGTAGGGAAGCGAATGCATTAACACTGTCAGGATTTAGAGTTTTAGATTAGGAAAGATGATGCAAGGCCCCAAGACCTGAATGGTCCAACTTCTGGTCCCATCCGTGCTTACGTGCAGGTACACTTGTCGATTCATTTAACTACAGAAAAATCACACTTACAGCAAGAAAAAGTCTGAAAAAAAGTCTGTTATGGATTAAAAGTCAAAGTGGCCCTTAGAAGTTTAAAAGTGTAGTAGATTATTAAGACAAATTTAGACAAATTTTAAAGTCATAGCTGTCTGAAGTGCAGCAGGTTTTCACTCCTTTTTTGTTCTGTAGTTTAGTCCAAACTGTCACAAAAAGGTCATGATAAATCTGAGGGGTCATGGGAGGATTAATCGGAGAGGAAAGTCAAGAAAAGAAAATCCTGCTTCATATACTTATATTCATTTTTAGACTTTTTTCTTATCTTTGCTTTTTTTAAATACTTTATAATTTGACCTCTTAAGGCCTCAGACTGTTATTTTAATTAAACATTTGAGGAGTTAAGAAGGGATTTGTTGCTTCAATGGGACTTTAAAGCATTTTTTTAAAAGGTCATCGTCTTCTTTAATCTACAATCTCATTCTTAAAAATAACAAATCAGCAAAGCTTCCTAAAAAAGACTGTGGAGAAAACAACTATAACATTTCCAGTTGAAATGTTGTGGATCAGAAATAGAAGTAAGCATCAACAGAAAAACACGTACCCTAAAATGATACTTTGATACAGCACTGCAGTTATTGTAAATATTTCCTCTCTACTTCTGACACCAGCAGGGAGAATTGTGAAGCAGGAAATCTATAAAAGCAAAAATCCCTTGTGAAGCAGTGTGATTCAGTCAGGTACCAGTGCTGACAGAAATGTGGAAGAATCCAAAATGCAAGAAAAAAGAGCTGCGAGCCTTTGCCACAACAAAACTGAACTCCAGACCTTCAGATGACTCACACATTAAGAATATTTTTGCTGTGCCAGAATGAGAAAAAAATTGTCAAATAAATCCACATATTTTAGTACAGCTGAACCTTTGTGTGACAGCAAAATTGATACTTTCTGTCATTTTACAAAATACAAAAGTGTCTGTTCATTTCTAATCTATTCATCACAATACCTAATCAGCAAACTACTTAACATATGAGAACAGATTGCACAATCAAGAGTCACAAATGTGTGTGCAGATTAGCTGATTGGATTAGAAATGCCAGTGTATAGCTTTCACTTCTTGAAATCTTGCAGTAAGGATCAATGACAGATGTGCATCAGTGAAATCTATTTTAAGCCACAATCATTTATAATTCTGCAAGCAACACACAGGATGAATTGCATCGCTGTATTTATAGATTGACACAAATGTCATACAGCTGCTACCTGACTGGGAGCGCTTTGAAAGGTCAGCTGCAGATTGGGTCGAAGTGCAAACAGTATGAATACTTTGTATGGTTTGAGATGCCAAAGGAAATATTGCCTCTAATTTAGGAGCTACTGTTCATGGCTGTAGATACTATTTCAGTGTGATGTTTACATCCCTCAGAAAGCAGTGGCAGTGGCAGCACAGGAGGCTCTACTGTCCCAATTGTCTCAGTCCCAGGAGGCTTGTGGGCACCTTAAGGAGCAGCTGGAGGCTCTGCGCCGGCACTCCCTCAGCCTGCAGGACTCCTGCACCAGGCTACAGACACTGAACACTGAGCTACAGGTGACCTAACACACACAATCATTAAGACTAGAAGATGTTTTTATTCACATAGATTAAAAACGTTGATCTAGTATTTACCTCTTGAGATGACTTGTATGATTCGTCCCACCTAACATTAAGCACATTCGATCATCAGACCCTTACAATGAATTTGGACACAGCTTTCAGGGACATTGAGCTACTTTATAACCTGAACTCTTGATTTTAAGGAGGCATTCTATTTTTAATAAAGCTATTTCTATGTCTCTATGGATGACAGTGAAGTGGTCTGTGCAGTTATTGAATTTTGTTTCACATTTCCACAAACTTTGGTCTAGATATTTACATTCCCCTTAAGATAAATTACAATTTCTCTGGTGATCTCTTAACTTAACCAGCACCAACATCAGGGCTAACTCTGAGTTAGACGACAAAGTGCCAATCAAACTTTTGATGTTCCCAACAGTTGCACTTTGTGTTTAGTGCCAATACTTTGCATGCAAACATGCAAAACTAAGATGCTGAACAGGTTTAACATTTTGGGCCCCCCACATCAGCTTGTTGTTATTGTCAAGGTAGCATTTTGATGTAAGCATTTACGTTGTGTGTTGTGTGTTACATTGGTTGATAGCTTTCTGTTAGCCCACTTGTGTTTTATACCACCGGCACACAAACAGGTGGAGCAAGCTTCCCTGAGTTCCCAGCATGCAGCAGTGCTGGCTCGCTACAGTGACAGTGAGGCCCGTTGTGCGGCTCTGGAGGCCGAGTCCAAGGTGTGGGCACGGGAGCGGGAAGATTCAGTGGCCAGAATGGAGGCTCTGAGGAGGGACCATGAGCGGATGACGATGCTACAACAGAGGCAGGAGGTGGAGCTGGAGGAGCTGCTGGACAAACACTCGGAGCTGAGGAGTAACAACCGCAGTCTTGAGGGCCAGCACAGGGAGCTGGAGGCAAGGTACAAAAACTCTGGCTGCATTTATTTAACCATTTTATAAATGAGAACAGATTACATTGTGACTGAAGAGAATTATTAACTTTTCCATCCTTATGAGGGTTTTTGAAATACAAATTTACCCAGGACCAACAAACAAATCCACAAACACAACTTTAATCATTCAAAGAAACACTTTTCTGTCTGTCAGACATTTAAAAAACGATTTTGTTTTCATGAGATCAATGCTGTGTATGTAATCTGAAGGTACAAGGAGCTCCTGGACAGTAAAATCCAGCTTGAGGAGCGAGAGCAGGAGATAAAGAAGGAGAGAGAGGAGATGGAAGCAGAGGCCCAGAGGAGACAGGAGAGAGAAAGAGAGCTGGAGAGGCTGAAAGAAGACAGTGAGAGGTAAAAAAAATGTACTCCCAAGTCAGCTCTTCAGCATAACATTCATGAAATCTCATTAACTTTCTCCGCTCCTCTCTTCTTATGCATGTTATCTGAGTATGGAGAGAAATCCAGGAAAGAGTTTGAATACATATGCATGAAAGGAATGCATTCTTTGATTCTGATTCAAGGATTCGGGGCATAAAATGTCAGCACAGAAATATAAGACACAAAAACATGTTTTTGGCAAAACCATGGGATCCCTTAGGGTTCTCTTCTCAGGAATCCCAAGATTTTTGGACTCAACAAATCAATTCCCCATTTTTTTTTAGCTGATGTCTGATAACTGTCTTACTGTCTGAAATGAAGGGCTACCAACCTGGAATTCAGGATTTCCTCTGATACATTTTTGTCAGAGGACACGTGACTGAAAGTGCTTAAATAAGATAATAGGAAAAAATGATTCTCAGAAATGTTTTTTTATATGTTAACTAAATCATTTAAGAAACCATGGTTATCACAAATATTTATTGGCAGCAGTTTCAGTACTCAAGTATCAGCCTTATTTATTAAAGGCAGGGTTAGTCATTTTCAAAAACTAGCCTGATTTTGAAAGTAGCATTCGCTCAGTGCTCCGTCTACACCCACCCCTTCCCCTCTGTGCTCCCTCAAAAGCCACACCCCTTACTTACATGCATGAGCGCTGTTGCTCCAGAAGCGGAATTTAGCTCATCGCTTGCATTGTGTAGAAACTACATACTCTCATGTCTCATTCAGCGGTAAGCAAAATCACTGAACTTTATCATCACACATGTTAAAAAAAACATGACTATTTTACTACTCACAACGGCCAGCGACGAACTCACAGTCTAAACTCCGTCATCGTAGACGCGCTTTGAGAATGTGGGCTAGAGCACGCAAGGGGTAGAGACGAGCAGGGAGACAGGGAGGCGTGATTGGGTCATCAGATTGGCACCTCGTGGCAGACACTGGTCAAAGTTTTTACAGGCTTACAACAGCTACAAATGACGGATTGTCTTTGCTCCTTTTTCAGAGCACATTATTAATTTCCATTTTTTTCAAGATCTGACCCGCTGATTCCGATTTTTTGTCTTTACAGAACTATAATTGACAAGTTTTGACTGTCACCTCCTTTATTTCCTCTATTCTTGTCTATTTTTATTCCATCATTTATGGTGAAATGTAATAATCAATTAAAGTAATACATTCATCGTATTTTCTGCATTAAGATCATACTGTATCCTTCAATTATTATTAATGAATCAAATAAGAGAAACAGAAATGTACTGCTTCACTCTCTTAGTTGCATCCTCCCTGACTTGTGAATTACTCAACAAATAAGTATAATTAGTGACTAAGCCTCTCTCTTTATCAATGCCTCGGTGAAGAGTATTTAATGGAGTGAGCTGAGTTTTTATCTCATTTATATCAATTAATTATCAATGTGCATAAACATTTCCTGCAAAGTAATAGTATCTCGGCAGGTCAGACTTTTTAATCACATGCTCACTCTCTGCCGTAACAAAACAATATTAAATAATATTTTAACCTACTGGAGTCCTCTGGCCCCTGGGGAGTGAACGGAGAGGGGGGGGGTGGGGGTGCACACATACTTAACATAAACTGGGATAGCTCTTTGTAACTCTATTTGTTGTCAATGAAGTACTAGAGGCTCACTGCAGTCTGCAGTTTCAGTTCACAGTAACAGTGACATCTGTCTCACATGAGTGAGTCTGGTACGGTTAGATCTAGTGTTTCTGTAGATCTGTGCAAGAGTGAGATCACGGAAACAGTCTTTTTTATCCTCTAGCAGATCAATGTTTTTTTGGCATCTGCTGATCAGCACCTCACGTCCACACTATCACCATGTTAGCATATGTGTACGTGTATGTTGCTGTCATGGCTGAACAGGCTGAACAGACAGTAAATCAGTGTCCTTCTGGTCTCAAATTATAATATGAAAGTTTGAAGAGGTCACTTTTTGAGAGAATAATCACCTAAAGTGGTCGGCTCCTAGTTAGCTTAATTGTGAGTAAGGGCTCATATTTTAGCTCACCCAGCTTTACTGTTTTGGTTCACTCTCATAGTTCTTAAAGAGGATTTTTTATGTTTTCAGTTGTAAAGCTTTAAAAAAAGTCTCTGCACAGCACCAGCGCTCCAGCAGACAGCGGAAAACAAAGCTTTCTGTCTGCTGGTGAACATAGTGACGTACTTAGTAGCTAAAGAGCAGATATTTCCCTCAGGAGAGGTGAGATACCAAAAACAGATAAAAGAGAGCGAATATTGGACTCCAAATTAAACACAACTACAAGTGAATGCTAATGTTGTTTTGTAACTGCTGGATGTGTAAATAAGAAACTGTTCAACAATTGAACTTTAAAGGTGAAGATACATCAATGGTGTGTTCACAGCTTGTTTGCTGAGAAAAATAAAACTTCAGGTTTGTAGAAAAACTGGCAAAAGAAGACTTTATAAAGCATCTGGAGGTGCAAGAATAACTTCTGGTGTTTTGTTTATTTTTATCTCTGATGATGTGATCTTATTTTGGTTTGTCGGTGGGTAAAAAGAAGACATCTAAAGATATTAACATGGGCTCTGAATGTATCCTGGTTGAATTTAAACTTACATTAAATACCAAACAATTGAAATCAGCATGAACAATATCTGCTGTTTATTACTGATTTATACCACATTTCTCCCACAATGATCATTAAGGATATTTCTCTTCTTAACATTACAGTTCTCATTACAAAATAAACAATGATGAATTTTTAATGACCTTATAATTCTTCTTTATATTGATCAATGGTCAAAAACCACACTGTGTTTTATAACCATTGTTGTCTGAGATGAGGAGAGCTTTATGTGATGATTGTTATATGACTTTTTGAGAGCTCATCATGTGATATTATATAATAAAGGGCTTCAGTTCATCAAACAATGATACACAGCACTTTACAAGACAAATTACAGAGGCAACGATGGCCTGTTTGTGTGTATTTGTGCGTGTGTGTTACAGGCTGCAGGCCCAGCAGAAGGAGTGGTTGGCGTCCCAGGCTGAGCTGCTGGCTCAGGGCTCGGTGCTCAGGGGGGAGCTTAGCGCCTCCCAGCTGGAACGAACGCGGCTCGAGGGGGAACTCAGCGCCCTGAGGGCAACAAATCAGAACCTGGACCTCAGCAATGCCCGCCTCACCAGCCAGTTCCAGGTATTCACCCGACACTCACACAAAGTGTTTTTCTATACACATGCAAAAACACAAAGGGTTTCTCTATTCAAGCTGCCAGCTGCTGATATACAACAAGTGGATTTATTGCTTCAAAGTGGAGACACTCAAATGTATCTCCCTTTTTAAATAAAAAAAATTCACAGCATTAGTGGGCGCACAATTAATTTGGAATTCATTGCAGTTCTTAGAGTGCGTTATTTAAACTTTACACTGTTTCATATCATGAGTGAGGACATTTCAGTGGCTGATTTCTTAATTTCAAGCCAATTTCAGCCTAACAACCGAGAAAAAAAAAAGATTTATTGGTGTTAACAGAAAATGAATACCAAGTCGCATCATCATCATCTTCTTCCGATTGCTATCAAACAAGCGCTGAATATTGAAAACATTTTACAAGCAAGAACGTCTCCAATCGTTTTAGGGACGAAACAGGAGGAAATTGACTTTCAGGGTTTACAAAGTAGATCAGCTGATGTTACATGTTGCAGCTTCTAGCTAATCAAAAACCAATCGGGAGTCTTTTTTGTTGTTGTTGCAAAAACAGCTACAGGATCATCATGAAACGTAAAAAAGCTGATAAACAAATAAACCCCAGAATTCAAGATATAAGAAGAGAGTATCAACTAATCGCACGATGTCCGTGATGTTCAATTAGGTCAATACTAAGCTTTATTTGTAGAAGTTAACAGTTAAAATTTGTGGGAAATTGACTTGGATTAGGAAATGATTACAGCTCTCATGTCTGTATGTTAGAAATGTAGCTGAGCCATGTTGGCTGGAAACAGGAAAATGCTAGTCAGACTCTGTATAAATGTAACAAATTCCACCTACCAGCATCTGTTAAAATAATAATAATAATAATGCAGATTGTTTCTTAGATAGTCGACTTTCAAGTTTCTACACCTGGCCAAGATGTAGTGCTGCACATGATCTTCAACTAAACCCTAAATCTGAAGTTCACAATTAATTATAATTCAAAGGAGAAAAAAACTGTGAGCTACTGTAAAGAGGTGCTAGTTGGTGAATTATGTTACCTGTGAACAGCTGTTTCTCTGTGCAATAAAATGTTAAAATGTTTAACATCAGTATTTCCATGTTTCACACTGGACACCTTACTGAGTACCTGAAAAATCTGCACGGTAAAAAGTGAGGTTTGAATGCAGAGAATCAGACGCCCAGGCTTCTCATTAGGCTGTATGTAGAGGGAAAGTAGAGATGTGGAGGGGCGGCGGGGCTTCTCTTTGATCCAAAGTTCAGTTTGGAGCATGTACGCTCTCACAATTAACCTGTTGCAGCAGCTGTTACTACTGATGGGTCTAAATTGGACAGCACAGTGGCTACAAAGGCGAAAATAATTGGAAACAGATTTACAATCAGGAAGGATGTTCAGTGAAAGGTCTGACTTCTGTTTAATCTTGCATAAAAAAGAGTTGAACATTTTCTGGTTTAAAATAAAAAAAGTTTGTGGTTTGAAGGATGTTTTTTTCAAGTTTTCTAGACTTAATCAATCTTTACTTTTTTCCCTGTCTAGTTGTTTTCAGAATCAGATTTATTTCTTGTGTGTTCCCCCTGATTGTTATATTAACTCTGCATGAAACAGGGAAACTGTAAATGCTCAGGCTGTGTTCTGGAGCAGCAGGTTGATGTCACTGGTCATTTACAAGGATGCGGGTTGCAGTTATTCACCTTTCAGTCTGCCAGCTTTGTTAAAATCTTTGTCAGGTTTTATTAAACAACGTTCACAGTTTCTGTCACCAGTGCTCCAGCTCTTCAGTCACCAACTGTTACTAAGATTTCTTAAAACTTACACATTCAATACTGCTGACTGCTATTAAACTAAGAATCAACCTGTGTTACTGTGTTATCTGTTCTTTTACATTTGTTTTTCTTTCTGCTGTGACTGTGTGTACAAACACACATACAGTACATAATCGTGGGATGCAGTCATATTTAGTGGATTGTATAGTTGATTGCTCACATTATCAGACACACTTAAACAGGCTAGGCAGTGAGAAATGCCTACAGATGCAAATACAAATGTATATTTTTTTATCTTCCCATACAATTTTTATTGATTGCAAATATTTTGATCTTGTGTATGTAGCTGTTAAACCAGCTGAAGGGGAACATGGAGGAGGAAAACCGGCAGTTAGCGGACCAGAACCAGAGCCTGCTGAAGGAGAACCGGGCCTTACTGGAGCAGAGTCTGGAGCGCCGAGACCAGCACTATTCACAGCAGAGGGACTACCAGTCAGTACATACACTTACACATACACACTCACAAACCCAAATAAGAGCCCTGCTTCAGAGAGTTGGTTTGGTGAATCTCTAACTTTATTAACTCTTGGTTCTCAATTTGAGATTATTTTGACTTTAGGTCATTTACTGAAGCAACCATTCTCACGTACAGTTTTACCTCAACAAATAGAGTTTCTGGCTTTCTCCTCCCCTCATGTTGAGCCTAAAGAAGCTTTTTTTACACACCATTACATTTTCTTTTTCATACTGGACACGTCGGAGCACAATCATGTGTGAACTGGTACGTTCTTAGAAACATCAACAATCTGGTTGGATGGCAACTTGTTACCTAAGTACTCTCTTACTTTTTTATGATCAATTGATCATCACCGTGACAACAGAGACAGTCATCTGGTTTGGTTGGCTCCGTTAGGACCCAAACCCGGTTGTACCACAGTCTGTAATCTTGGCCAGCACATAAAGGCACTGAGTTGACTGCAAGCACATCATTTCACAGTCCAACAGCACTCAGCAGTTGTCCTTTTAAATGACTTACAGACTGCGAACAGATGAATCCAGAGATAACAGTGATCATGCAGAGCTGGCTTCCTCTCTTACTTATAATGAGCCAAAATTGCTTCTACGCTACAAATGTATTTTCGTGGGTTAAGTTTAAGCTTTCAATCTTTAAAAAAAGATATTTTTGTCAACACATTTTTCACTTATTCAACTGGGAAAATGTTTGCTTTTAGCACTTCACATCTCAGTGATTCACAGCACATATTTCAGTTCAGCACCCTGACATGCGGGTCCACAGCCTATACACCTGTGAAACCAGTGGGACCGTGTCAAATTCATGTTCAACTGCCACTGGTTAAAACCCACAGAGATCTACTCTACATTTACAAACTTACACAAAGCAATCATCTATTGAATGCCGGGATAATCAGATGAATGCTGTATATATCTATATATATTTTTAGGAATATTAACAACTTGTCGAAATTTTGAAACTCAAATCCTATTCTAAAACTCCAACAGCATCAGGAACAACTCTGTACACAAATGCAACTGTCTGATAGTGAGGTCATTGCAAAAAGAACTTAACAGGACTGTTAAAAATACTTTTGAGAATAAGAAGAGATGTTACTCTCTCTAAACGCTTCGACTGAAACCTCTCACACTCTCAGATCAGTCTTCTTCCTGCTGATTTATTACCTTTTATCACCGTAAGACCTGAAGTTAAAGACCAAATGTGTACTCTGCATTTTTAGAACGGTTTATCTAAACTGGAGTGTTTACTCCTGCAGCTCAGGTTATTTGAGCAGAAAACACAGGAGTCCGTCCTCAGCCAAGTAAACTGTGGTGTGGTTTATTAAAAATGAGAATGTAATCCAAGCTAACAACAGGATACAAGTCCAAATAGAGTTTCTGGGGGAACTGGGACGGATGTTGTTATGCCATAGCCAGTGAAAAACAGGCTATTAAAAGTTTCCAGAAGGTAAACTTATTTTAACTGAAGGTCATCTGTCTTTTTATTTGTGTGCTTTGGTAGATATAGATCAGAAACATGACTAATTAATTAATGTGCCTCATATAAGCCCACAGTATGTCATGTGATTTACTAGTGAACCACAAAGCACAGAACAGCAGTAGCACATGTCCAGTGGGGCTCTGATTTTGAAATTGAAGATTTAATTTCTCCTTGTCTGTTATTTTTATTTTCCTAGAAGAAGTGTCTTGGGAAAGGGAACTAAGCAAAGTCGTGGAAAGTGCAAAAGACAGTGTAGATCATTTGATTTACAAAAATCACTTTTGTTTATGCCAAGGAAATGATGCAGTGACTTTGCCCTTTCAAACTAATGTTGCAAGAAATGTTGTAACTTCCGTGAGCCAATGTGTAAAGAGGGGTCATGAGCTTTCATAGAGTAAATCTAAGTGGCCTTTAACAGTGCTTATCAAGTGCTAAACTTATTTTAACAGATTTGATACGCAGCTGCTAAAGGCAAAGACATGAAAGTCTCTATCAACATTTCATCACAATCCACCTCGTAGCTGTAGAGGTATTTTAGTGGCAAACTGTCATTGCTATCTATAGACACATGCTGTTAACATGAATTATTTCTGAGTTTAATAAATACATTTACAAAGTAACATAAAATGTGTCTTGTGTTGCAATCAACACATAAAGATGTGTTATCTGTTTTAGAGCGAGGAGATCGTGTCTTGTAAAAGCACGTGTATGACTCCTGCTTTATAACAAGAGGAAAGTATAAATCTGTAATGCAGAGCTACAGCGCTGCTCTTGACGATTAGTCGACCCCTCTTTGTCACTTTTCAAAACACAATTTAATTAAAGAAATAACTGAGATATTTCAGTCTGATCAAACTGGTAAACTGACAGATTAGCTGATTAGCGGACAGAAATGTCCCCGGAACCAAGCCACCAATATTGCTAAAACAGAAGCCTGCTAGCTTTTATACTGACTGTCATTCATCTCTCATAACCTGTGTGATCTTCTCTGCTCACAGCAGTGTGTCAGTGACCAACGGTCAGCTGATGCTGTCAGTAGTGAATTTGTGTTCAGTATTTTTCATCAGAGCCTTCTTTCATTCAGCACAGGCTTGCTGAGCTTTTTTTCCCCAACAGTCTTTGTTTGTCCACGCTGCAGCTCAAACCCCAACCCCTCTGGTCCCCAGCACCACACCAACATTACCATCCACACACAGCCTCCTCTCTGATCTGTTGGTTTAAAAAGAATCTATTTCTCACATCACAGCAGGATCCATATAGTGACTTTAGAGAAATGGGGTTATTTATACATCATCAGAGATGTAACATCACATTTCCAATCTACTCACTCTGATAATCTATGAACTAAATCAAACCCTTTCCAACTCATTTTTCTTCATACAACTCAGAGCTGCTTTGTTCTGACTCTTCTTATGTTTTCCTTCAGGGAGAAGCTGAGCGAGCTCCGTCGAGAGAAGCAGAAGTTGGTGGAGAAGATTATGGATCAGTATAGAGTCCTCGAGCCCAGCATGCAACCTCATGCCAGCAAAGCCAAGTACTGTATAGAAATGTTACACCTTTATATTTCCACCTTATCAGTTAATCACACCTGTGCCTCTAAATATGACACCATGTTCCTGCTTGTATAACATTACAGCACAATACATACAATGGATACAGAACAGTAGAAATGAAGGTAGCAGGAGTAATATGGTCTGCTTTGAGTTTAGACAGATAACAGTTTTAAACTTGCCTTTGTAGTCAACATTGGTGCTGGTCTGAAATATTCATGACCATTTGTGTGTTAGAGAGGAGTTCCACTCGGTGCTCATAATTGTACGCCATTATAGTGTAATTACAAATGTTTGTCACATTTTGTCCAGTCCATTAAGTTTGGACAAATATTAGAAAGAGCACTTTAACCCAAGATTATGTCAACATTTTGGTTCAACAAAAACTAAACATCAAATTCTTTTAAACAAATGACTTTTCACAGGACTTTTGTATTTTGTTGTTTGAAAGGTTGACCTCATGATTAGGTAACTCTGTGTGTAACAGTAAACCTACTTTAGTAGCCAAGGGACCTTTTTTTCAAAATAATACATTTTGTGGGTTTAGAAATACTCACTGCAAAATGTATAGCTCTGATGACAGCCGGCATTTATGAACTGAGAGAGCTCCTGTCTAAGACACAGAAAAAATCAACGCTGTACTTTGTTGTTCAGTTTTCTATTTTATTATTATTTCCAATTTTTACAACATTTTATTGGAACCAGTATCAGCTCTTTGAAACGGCAGTCTGCTGAGATTTTGACCTGCAGAGAAATATTTTGGATGACATGATGAGTTTTTATCCAAATATTTAGTGGAAGAGGCTTTTCTACCAGATTGTTTCAGAGACACAGAAAACATGTTTTTTTTCTCTCCTGTTTTGTTTTTTGTTTAGTGACGGGCTCCCTCAAGCTTACTTAGCGTCACATGCCAATTGTTGTGAGGTCGAACCTAAAACAATGTGGCATGCCCACAGTTGAACTTTGTGTACAGAGTTTGTCTTGAAGCTGTTTGGGGATTAGAGCAGGATTGAAGTAACAGAGCAATATACATTTTAATCTTTTTATGAAAACTGTATTTTACTTGATCTAGTTCATCATGGTATCAGAGATGTATTATTTAAATTCCTACATGGCTGATTGTCTTTGTCAGAGGAAGTGTTTTCTTTCCTTTTGTTTGTTCTCTATTATCTTTAAAGCCAGAGTTATGAGAGGACATGTACCTGTTTTGATTGGATAGCGGGAAAGTAAAAATAATAATAATTGAAAACAAACTATTGTTTGGGATTTATTGTTCTTGTGTCAAAAAGTGCTTTTCTCTCCGACAGTGCCGCAAGTTAGTATGGTTCTGACACTTTAATTATAACATTTCTAAATGGATAATTTTGATGTCATGGTACAAAGCCGTTTCTTTGGCATAACAAATGACAGCTGGAACCTTAAGGAATATTTTGTTCTCATACTTTTCCCGTCAGAAAACAAACAGCATAATGCACAATGCATTTTTGTGAATAAGAATCATCCGTTGTGACATTTGGCATCCTCCTACTGTTCTCTTGAAAATCAGGGCATTTTGCTTTTGTTCGTGTGTTCACAAATGCACACACACTCTCCCACCTCATCCCTCTTTGTAAATGGTCTCTATCCTCTGTGCCCTCGTAGGAAATCTAACTGGATTGCAGACAGGATGAAGAAGCTAATCAAACCCCGCGGAGGAGGAGGGAAAGAGGGACGTGCCCTCTTCACTGCCGCGGGCAGCGTGGAAAACCTGGCGGACAGCACTGAATTTACATCCGACACACACACACCTCAGCCTGGTGAGACCACACATACACACAGCCCAGCACACTACCTCTCACAAACAGAAGCCGACTGGTTTTCTCAAAGATATGCTCACATGCTCACCCCATCAAGCGAGGCTACAGGCATGCATACAAATCATCTCATGACTACCAAGTGTGGTCAGCATTGATACAGCTCTCCTCTCCTCAGATCTCCCCCTGCAGAGCACCAAGGCTTATTGAGGCAGGTTTTCTCTGCTAACCACATGTTGAAAGGGAAAAATTTGGGAGGCTTCATTCTCTTTTTATGCACCTTGACGGTTGAATGAATTTAATGCATAAGGGAGGAGGGGTGTCTACAAAGCCAAGATTTAAGACTCAACCTGCATCTGATCTTTTTCCACTCTTTATGACAAACTATTATTGTCCCCATTTAATTTTATTCTTCATTCCTTTCTGTTTTCTTTCATCCCTTTAAAACCCTGCTTTCTTAAGCTGTGTGTCAACTGGGAGAACCGAGCTCTGTCTGTTACTTAACAAGTGGGCTGGTGGTTTTTATTGAGCCTGTATCCCAAAGAGAAAAACTCAATTTCTCCACCACACAGCAGGTGTGTCATCCAGAATATGATGCATGTAGCAAATATATGCATGAGCTAAAGGGTAATTGCTCTAAATACATTACATAAAGGTGGTTTTACACACAGTTTGTGGGAGCAAGCCAACACATTTAGCACACACTATACTTCCACTCTTCTTTGTTTTGGTGACATTTCTCAAACCATCAAACCTACATTTAACCCTGAACCTAACCTAAGCTTAATGGAAGGTTAACTTGACCTTAACCACTGCTCTCAAGTCAGTTGTTTGGATGCAGCTGGGGTTACACATGCTCTGAACAGACTCTGGTTCTGGCACACAGGTTTACAATCTCACTAACCTAAGGCTTTAGGTCTGAATGAATTCATAATTTTTTTGTTTTAGATGTAATATCATTTACATTTAAATTGATTAGGTGGCATTTTTCAATATAAAAGCCATCACCTTATTTATGCAATTTTACCAATGTCCTAAAATGGTTCACATTTGAAAAGCAATATTTTAAATGTCAGTCAAACCTTGCACTGAATCTATTGAAACGTGTCAGTTAGATATGAAACCCACTCAGCACTGTGGCTCGTGTATAAAGATGATCTTGTCTCGTTAAATACGTTTAATGTCTTATGTGTTGCTTCTTCAGAAATGTTAGTGCTGTTTTTCCCCACATTACTTCTTAAATCCACGCTCCTTTCGATTTGATAGATTTATCCTAAAGGCCTTTTTGTGCCTGAGTATGTTCCTGTGTTGTCCATACATTTTATGGTTACACCTGCTGCTAAACTTAATTTCCTGTGGGACAATTAAGTTGAAATTGAAGATGACGTTTTTTTCTTAAATGCAAAGTGAAAAAAAACTCACCAAAATAAAATCCATAAATGGGTTAACAATTGTATTATGAACAACTATTACTTTTATCACAGTTTACGAGTGCATGAATATATACTCAACACTTAAGCTTGTAAGGTTTACAATGTGTGCTTCAGCAGAACAAATGTTCATAACTTTTTTCATGAAGCAGTTCACACAATCTGTGGTTGAGAGAGCCGTCAGGCAGTCTAGCCATTCTAGAAATTTAAAGTTTAGCTCAACACTTTGATCAGCAAACAGAGGGAGCCCGGAGTTGAACCACTAACCTCTCATTAATAACAATCTTGATCTGTCATCTTTGCCACAATGATTACCCTTCCTTCATTTATCTCTACACCATCCATTGTCAGAGTCCCTAAGTGCAAAGAAAGATTTATGAAAATCGTTTCTTTACCCTGAACTTACCTGCTGTTTCAGACCCCCGCAGTGCTCCAGTATCTCCCTCTCCGATGAGAAGAGCTCAGTCACAAGCAGATCCGGAAATCTCCGCTCCCGGGACTCCAACCATGCGCTCCGGCTCTGGGGGCCGTCGTAAACTGGGATCACGTCACGGCTGGGGACTTGGGTTGACCAGAGGAGGCTCTGGAGTTTCTCAGTCATTCAGTCCAGGTGATAACAAAACTCCTCCCCGCCTGCGTCTGCGTTCCAACCAGAACAACTCCACTGTCCTGTGGGAGGGAGAGCGAGGCCAAGCAAACACAGAACAGGCAGGAGACGCAGCAGTGACCAATCAGCAGAGTGTTGAGGAGGATGACAGCAGAGGTGAGCAGGAGAAAGTAGAATGAGGAAGATCAATGGTCGTACACGTTCACAAATCACCAACCTAACAAGTCTCTTAGTGGTATTATGTTGAAAAAAGAACAATGATAAAATAAGATGTTTTTTTGTTTGTTTTTTATAAAAATAAAATAAATACTTTGTTTAAATATTTTAAAGTGGTTGTGTGTTTTTGCAAAGCTACGTGCACAGCATGGAGAGACGTCTTTTGGGATACAAGTTAAATGTCAAGCTGAATAAAAATTGGACTGTGAAGTAAAGCTGAGCCTGGAGAATGGCCTATCTACAATCACTGAAGATACAGCTAATACTCTTCTTAATAAAACATGCATGGGCCTATTAGACTGAGATCTTCTCTGCCCTCCAGACAATCAACACTCAAGTGCAGACAGGCAGCAGCCTTGAAAAAAAACTGCAGTTCACTCTCAATTCAAAAAACTGTTTTGTATATTGTGCTCCTGGCAAACACTTGTAATGGTTTTGTATGTCCGGCTTTTTAAGAAAAAAGGTTTTCCTTTAAGTAGTTTGGAATACATGAATAAATAAACTCTCCAGTAAATGATTTCTAGTGTGTGCAAGATGTGGAGGAATGAACTGCGTCTCCATGGAGCCCCTTCACTGACAAAATGCTGTACAACATTATCAGGCAACTTCAAATTAAACGGACCACACCAAAGTGTTGATAAGAACACAGAGAATATGTTCAGATGGATTTTCTTACTAGTGGCTTATTTTGTAGTTTCAGCTCCTTAGTTTTTTCTTTGCACTAAGGAATAATGATTCGACACAGACAGAGTCAAATGTCTCACTCTTCAAAACATGCCCACTTGAGGGGAAAAAGAGGAGCCACAATATGCACCCAAGTGCTTAAATGCTTGTAAAATGCCTGTGTTTTGTTGTGTTGCTAGCACATAAGAGAGTTATTATTGCAGTTCATGTCTACCAGACAGACAAAGGCAGATTGAAAAGCTTATTTCTGGGATCTTTACCCAGTTAGGTAAGCATATTCACCCTTTCAGCCAGACATCTTGTCTGTTTTTTAAGAATGATAACATCTCCATTGGGGTGGAAAAACTTGATGTCAATGGGATTTAAGTTATTCAACATAATGTTGATCAACTATATAAATATCTGCAAACTGCTGTCCCAGTGCAATATAAACTGTACAGTGGCTTAAGCAATTTAGCAAGTTAACAGGCAAGCTTCCACTCCTAGTCTTTATCATTATGTTTGTCTTTGTCAAGGACAAAATGCTCACAATCAAAGGAAATATAAATATAAATATAAAGCTTTAGTTTTGTTTTTGGATTGTATTTCGATTCTTAACTAACAGTAGGGTGAAGTTTTTGCCTATCAATTTTTACTAAAGCTTTTTTTTGTCAGCAGCTCTGATGTGTGCTTGCAAGAACTCTAGTACACATGCTTAATGAAGCCATCAGAAATATAGGACTATCAATATATACAGTTATATTTTAAATAGAGCATGGTATGTGTAATTAAACAAAAGAAGTAACTGAACTAACAGAACTGGAAAAGGTAAAAACACTTCAATGTAAATTTCAATTCAGCATTTAACTTTCGAGCAATACGTTCATCTTGTCTTCAATAAACCTTTTATAGATGAACTTAAAATGTTCAGTGTTCCTACCCATCCTTCTGATCATCTCTTAACTAAGTTCTCTCACTCAGACTTGCTCAATTGGTCACTTCTATGTAATTCGTGATTAAAGGCAAAAAGAGGAAGCTGTAGGATATCAGGCAATCGTGAAATGTGGAATATCAGCGCTGAATCAAGGTGAACGTAGGGCATGAAAATAGGAATTCAGATACCTAATAAATGTGCCAGGAAAATGTATTTAAGATTTAGTACTGAAGTAAAGAATCAAAGAAATGATCAAGCCATCTGCAACCTAGCTTGAAGTGTCACTCTGAGGGTCGGATTTATGCAGAGAGCAAAGTAAATACATAGATCTAATGATAAACCTTTTTGTAACCCTCAGATCTGATCTGCGCTTAGCAGGATAAACATGGACAAACTCTGCCATCTGGCTCACATATGGTCCAAAATCCAATTTCATTTTAGGATTCCTGTGTAAACCCAGTCATTGATCAAATGGCAAATAATCTGCTCAAGTGCTTTAATGAGAAACCTCCTTCGCTCCTTTCACTGCTGCACCAAATGGTGTCAGTGTAGAGCCGAGCTGCTTCCAGCATACAGACAGACAGACAGATGAAGAGGGGGGGATTAGCATGCAGCTTCCCAAATGAGCAGACCTTAGAGTTCATCATGAAGCTAAAAGGATCCTCTTATGAGACAGGCAGCCTGCAAAGAGTCCCTGCTCCCCAGATTAGGATGGAGATATGTCAGCATTTCCAGCAGGGGTTTGTTTTCTAGTGTGTGTGTGTGTGTGTGTGTGTGTGTGTGTGTGTGTGTGTGTGTGTGTGTGTGTGTGTGTGTGTGTGTGTGTGTGTGTGTGTGTGTGCAGAAGACAACAGTGAGGATAACAGGCCGTCGCTCTTACCCTCTAGCCAGCCCTCCTCAAACACACATCCTGAATTATGATTTGCAAATGACAAATGGACTGCTAATACAATTCATGAATTATGTAGTTGTCATGGTGACATTAATCAAAAAGCAGGCCCTTTTCTCTCGGCTCCAAACATTGTGTTTGTGGAATTGAGATGCATGACGGGGGCTGCACACCGAGCCGCCTGAGTGAGCGCAGGGCAAAGCGATAGCTAGATATTGGTTCTGCCAGTCACTCAGTGGCTTATTATGAGTGCATGCAACAATCACACGCCTCAGGCACACAAACAGACAGCACCCGCTGACAAAAAGTGAAGGGTGAGGTTTTAAATTCTCAAAGGAGGAACCTTGTGGATGCACAGACAGAAAGAGGATTCACAGGTTGTTGTTTTTCTTCATTTATTGACCCCCGCGCGATATCGAGAAATGCTTTAAGAGGGGCATTTGAAAAGGAGGACGAACCAAAAACACAGAAATGTGATTTGCTTGCAGTCTGACCTTTGTTTATTCAGAAGGATAAATAAAGGAGTGCCCTCTCCCTGGAAGCAAAACAAGAAGTAGTCAGAGAAAAACCTTGGAGAAAAAATATTGAGAGAAAAGTCTTGGCACAAAATGAGTGATTAAGTGCCATCTTCACCCCTGATCCCTGAAGCGATGAATGATGGATGGTTGCCTTGGTTGACATCACAGTTGGATCTCGAGAGTCTTCTCAGCTGCTTAATTATTGAGCACCTGAGGGGTGTAACGGTATCAGATAACATCACCTTTTCAACCCAATTTTTCAATGTTTTTGGCTTTCTTTCCCAATAGGACTACCTCTCTTTCTGTCTGAGAGCTGCTCTCTTCATCATGCTTTCTCTCGCCTTTTTCCAACCTAAACTCTCCCCTGTATATCTTTCCTCATTCCCCCTCTCTTCCCATTTACCTCCTAGCCTGAGCTATCAAATTTTAATAACTATGTCTTCCTAAAGAGCCTCCAGCGACCAAGACCTCGCTTAAACCACTTAGTCCACTAACTGAACAGGCAAGGCATCCTAAATACTTAGTGCTGCATTAGATTTTGTTCAGACCTGGTCCCGGCCTCTGAGACAAATCACTTCATCTATCAACTGAATCCAAATCAAAGTGTTTTTTCCCTCCCCTCAGTCTTGGATCTGCAGTCTGGCTGATTTAGAATCAGAACACACCATTGAAACTTCACTTTGTGTTAATAAAAAGTTGTAATTCATAGATTGTTGTTAGGCTTTTTCTCCCAGCAGAGGCCCTCCGCATGGGCAGGCAGTAAGACAACAGAGCAGCGAGGTGATCTTTGATCGAGAAGCGGTGGTGTAATTCAATTAATTATATTTTGCTCCAGGCGACAGAAGTCGGGGAGGGGATCATAGAGACGGAGCACAATACAACTGGGTGGAAAAATAACAAGAAAGTGGAGTGTGTGAGCACACACCGGCTGACCCTGCAACCTCGCCTCCTCACAAAACTGTCAAAATCTCGGTGCTTTCAACGGGCTTTTACTCAATGAGGTTAGCCCAAAGGTGAGTCTGTTCATCTATAACTTCCCTCCCTCTCCTGCCAACCACCCCTCCACCCCTTCCTCTTTACACCACACTCATGCTCGCTTACTCTGCCTTGCTCGGGATTGTTTCTCCTCTCCTTACAGTTTGTCCCTACTGCCTCCCTCCCTCCTTCTCCTCCTCCTCCTCCTCCCCCATGCACTTCCTTTCTCTCCCCGAGTGTATTAAGGGGCTTTGACGCTCTCAGTAAAAGCTGATTTATTCTCTTGGTGGTATCGATCGGTTTCTGCATTAAAGATTATAATTCATTACCCCGGCCCCTTTTAATACATTAAACACTCAAAATAAAAATAAAATAACCCCCCACACCCTACCCACCCAGACTCCCAAGGGTGCGGGAAAACACTCTTGTCGAGACGTCCGGCCTGTCATCCTCGGCCCCAGAGCTCCACCTGTGAGTGTGTGTGTTTAACCCACTCAGATGAGGAGATACTAACAGGAGGAAACAGTCAGCCACACACTCATGCAGTGTAGACACAATGTAGACTGTCACACATTGTTAGATAGATAGATAGATAGATAGATAGATAGATAGATAGATAGATAGATAGATAGATAGATAGATAGATAGATAGATAGATAGATAGATAGATAGATAGATAGATAGATAGATAGATAGATAGATAGATAGATAGATAGATAGATAGATAGATAGATAGATAGATAGATAGATAGATAGATAGATAGATAGATAGATAGATAGATAGATAGATGACAGTCTGTTCTACATAAAAGGAGTCTTTATATCATTTGCATGATTTTTCTGAGTGCGCAGCAGAAAGCATCACCTTTTCTTGATTCCACTGATGCTATGGTCACCAACAGAATACAGATTCCTCTCAGACAGGTCAAGTTAAAGATTTGTGTACTGCATACGTTCGCTTCCCTGTTTGTCAATACAGCTGGCCTCTGTGGGATAGTAAGGATTTAAGAAGCACCATGTGTCCCCTATTGATTTTACCCCAAATGGCCGCACCAATTCCCTGCACAAAACAAGATTGCCCTTCGCCATCGCCTTGACAGATTGATTTTGTATCTCGGCCGTGAGGACTCGAGGAGCAATCCTTCTGATTCTGCCTCCACGCGCTGTCACTCTGATGGACAATTTCCCTCTCCATCCTTACCTTTCCCCGTCCCTCCTCTTACTCTTTCCATTAAAGGACTCTTCTACCTCTTCTCCCTAACTTCTCCCTGTCCAGCACCCCCCTGTCCTCTGTCTCCCCCCTCTGCCTCTCTTTCTCTCTGACAGGCTTTCAGACAGTAAATCAGAGACATTGATCCAGCGCAGCGCCCAAGTGTCCTGGATTCTGCTAAAGAGCCATTTTCATTTCACAAGCAGTTTACTGGCCTCGCCACCCTACACCCCTCACCCTCCTTCCCCACCCGTAAACATCGCCCTCCTCCCTCTTCTCTCGCTCTCTCCATCATGGCCTCATCCATACACATCACCCGTCTCACCTAGTTGCCGAAGCCTCATCGGCTCTGAGTGCCGGGCGCTGTTTTCTTCCCACTTTCCACAGCCGACTTACAATTCTAAAATGAAAAATACCTCTAAAGACCTCAAACGTTTGACTTATACTTATTGGTTGCACAAACACACATCAACACAGAAAGCACACACATTTGTGTACTTCACTTTTCCACAACCACAGTTCAGAGCTCAGCAGGGTTCTTGAATGGGTTCCAAGAGATCTGACTCCAGCAACATCTAGACTAATCTAACTTCACTAAAATTTGTCTGACATCAGCATAATGATGAAATGTGTTTGGCAACTATGCATCCAGGCCTTTCTGTCTTCACGGCTTCTTAACCTTTTTACAACATTTCTTTAAGATTGTATTTGACTTTTGGGGAATGCTAAAAAGAAAAAAAGCCTCTTAGAGATGTTGTTGTGTCCCAGTGTAGCTACATTTCATCCAAACATCAGAGATCTGACTTTTATCTCTAGACTCTGGAGGGAGAGCTTTGCACTGTGTTTACATTTAATGCAAATTGGTGGAAAGTTTATAAAACTACAGTTGTTGCAAAATAACTTTCTGCTTTCAAGCATGTGATTTACCATGCAATCTCTACCTTTGTTTTAGAGTGAAAAAAGGACTGTATCTGTATCATACTCAGGTCTTCGTACTCTATATATATAACTTAATGAAAGCCTTTGCATCTGTTTTACAACATCCTCTGATAAAAGCAGTCTCCATACATTTCTGTACAGTGCAACATGATAAACACGGTCACAGTTCATACATTGTTCTGCCTCTTTAAGTATAAAAATCGAAGGAGCGTCATATAAAAAGAACTTGACTGGAGGAACTTTTTCATAGTTTTAAGAATTTGAGGACCCTGCCCTTTTTTCTTTAGTTTGAAACGCAAGGTGAGGGGACAATCATAGTTGGTAGAACAGATTTAAGAGAGACATTTAAATCTCTTACTGCAGTGAAGGATTCCTAACGTAACAAAGAAGACCTAATAGGTAAAACACATGAGCCAATGCAGCATCTGCAACTAGCATGTTTGTTAATACATTTAACCAGTTCTAAAAAAAGAGGTAATGGATTTACAATAAATCAACAATATCATCATTTTGTAGTCGTATTCTGCGTTGCCATACCAACCAAATTATGTATTAAAAAGTTGCTGGGAAAGCTGGCAGTTACTCTCTGGATTAATACACTGAAATAAAGAGCAAACACAAAGGATTTTCAAGAGTGCAATTTATACTTCTGCTTATTTGAGAGGTGATAGGTTCTGACTTGGGTTTTACAAAAGTAACACTCACGTAAGTGTAGCGAGGTAAAGGCATTATGTTTTTGGGATAAGAAGACTGCTTAAATGGTGACGTTATGGTAAAATTGTTCACTCGAATTTTTCCAAGAACAAAGTCCTTAAAGTGCTCAGAGAAAAAGAGGGACTTTGAACATCTGCAATTTGATGCCATTTTAGGAAACTCCATCTGCTGATTACAATCCTGTGCTTATGGTGGAGGAGTTGAGGTCAAGAACCCTTAACAATTAGCAGAGTTCAATTTGTTTATGTCCATCATTAGTTTTCGGTCGTGGCATCGGTTTCTTTCTAAACAGCATGTGGTTGGTTTGACATATCATGTCATGCTTTTAATAGGTAGAAATAAATGTTAGTCCATGAAGCTCTTTTAGTTTTCTCTTGTTGCTTGAAAAACGCACATCCCACGAGAGTGACTGTCACTGCTTATTAGCATTGTCTAATATGTGCCCTCTTTATAGCAGTGATTTTATTATTGTGATGAAATGTGATTAAGTAATTGTGATTAATTGTGCCCTAAACACTATGTACTTTGCAGCTTTTGTGCACTTCGTACTAACAGGATCCAGCTGGCATAATTCCTTATCTTGTCACTGACTTTTATAAAGTGATTCATTCAATGCTTAGCTCTGAGGTTCCCATCTTAAACTTGTGTCGACCTAAATCTCAACATCAGGCTGTAACACTGCTAGCGGCCTGCAGGTTTGTGAGGCCCCTTCAGGCAGATCATATCCCTCACCTGCACATTCACAGACTAGAGGCCGGAGAAATGTTTGCAACAGGAAAGCAAAAAAAAGACTGAAGATGACTGCTGAAAGGTGTTATTGATTCCCTTCTTAATGGTGTACTAATTGATTTTCTAAACATTGTATTCAAATTTATGCTATAAAATTTGACATTTCGGTCCCGACATACAGACTTGTAATTCACCCCTTGTCACCCAAATGGGAAGAATGGGAAAGCAAATGGAGAATGGGAATATGAAGCTGTGTCTGTAGCAGAAGTGTAATAAGTCCTTCTGTCCCTTTTGGTGCACATAAAAGGTACTTATTACCTGCTTAGCTTTGCCTGTCCACACATTGCTCATGAGCAGCAACTTATCTTAAAGAGTTAACCCTTAGGCTTAGACTACTGGGGGAACTGGCCCCTTGAGCTTCTATCTCTCCCTCTCTCTCTCTGTGCATTCACGGCTCCAAACATTGTGTTTGTGGAATTCAATGCAAGATAACATTTGTTAAGATTTGGCACTATACAAATAAAGATTGATTGATTGATGAGATGAGTCAAGATAAAGCTAATGAGCTGGATGCACAAGAAAGTCAGAAAACATTCCACATTACTCCAGTTAGATACTTCCAGTATCAAGCTCACACTTGATGAATTTCCAACATTGCATACTCTACCTCTTAGGCAATATTTTACCTAGCTAAAGAAGCGAGAATGGTCTATAGGGTATTGGATCCTCAAAAGGCAAAATGCTACAAATATCCTATGAAAGTCTTCTGCACACAGTGTTATAATAATTCATATTATAATGGCCTCAATGCAGGAATTCACGTAGTAATTTATTTTAGTAGTAAGTTTATTTTCTCATCCTACAGTTACAGGTGAAACTAATATTTAAAAGTCAGTAAATTTCACAGAATATACCATCCACATACAGACAGTCTTGAGGAGAGCAATGTAACAGACACTCAGTAGTTTTTTCTTTAGTGAACACACATGAAGATATTTGACAGTCTGTATTTATCATCATTTTGCTGATTATTGACAGCTTAACACTCACAGCTGTAAAAGTTACATCTGAGAAATGCAACAAGCTAAACGATGGGATTGTAAGCAGAAGTAGCCTGCATGTCATGGTAACTATTTGTTGCACTGAACTGAGGTGTTGATGCAGGGGAAAATATAAGCATAAATAGGTTAAAGCTAGAACAGTTAAAAGAGGCAGCAATTAAAGTAAAGTCAGTGACAATCACCTGTGTGAGTTTATCATGGTTGTTCAGTGACAGCAAGTGTCTTCCCACTTCCAACTAAAACAATACTTTATATGTGAATCTTCACCGACTCCAAAAAGATTGCCACACACTCAGACAAAGGTTTCTGGGAACTTGTGTAGAAACTCAAAAAACCCTGCACACAACTAAGTGAGCCTGTCACACTGCAGTTAACTGAACTGCCAAAGCCTGCAACAGCACAACGAACAGCTGAAACACAGTATGATGACAACCATATAGAGAGTTCTTGCTGCAATGAGGAAAATAGCTTGAAGCAAAATTGCAAAAGCACTGATTTTCCCATTATTCCATATATAAAGTAAATCTGCCAAACCGGAAACAGTGCACCCACCGAGAAAGACAGGTTGAATAAAAGCCACTTAGGTTAGAACAATGCAATGCAGAGTAATAAAGGCAAGGTAGAAACTAGCAATTTGAAGTTTATTTTCTGTCTCCCTGCTGGAGGAAACTCACACAGAACAACAACAAATATGTTTAAGAGCCAGGAAAATGTTGACAAGGCAAGAAGCTATTAGACTGCAAGGAACCAAGTCAGCACCAGCAGTCGTCAGTCTGAAATAATTCTTCATCAAACACTGGAGCGTGTACGGCCAGCAAATACTGTCAACCTAACAAGCGGTGGACATTTTTCACACGGACACACGGACACGGACGGACACACACACACACACACACACACACACACACACACACACACTTTTCACACTCTTCCCTCACAAAGTATTGAAGAGATTAAGGCTGCACACACTTAGAGGTGTGTTCAGCGAGTAATTTCCAGGGCCAACAGGATTATCAGTGTGTGTTCTGGAAGATGGCAAGGAATCACCCCTCAAGTTAACGAAACGGTTAGCGTAATTGGTCTTCATCTGTCATCTCAAAAAGAATCGGGGACTGAGAGAGAGAGAGAGAGAGAGAGAGAGAGAGAAAAGAGAGAGAGAGATATTACTGACAGGACAGTGATGAAAACTGGTTGGAGGATAATGAGTCTCGTTGTCTTTTCATCCTCTCATCCTATGTCTCTCTCTCTCCTCCCTCTCTCTCATTACTCAGAGTGACTGGTCCAAGTTGTTCACAGTCTGCTGCTTATTAAAAAAAAACCCTGAGCGCCTTTAGATGAGTTCATCAGGCTCTTCATCCCTCTTTTACCACCATCTCTCCATCCTCCCGCCGGCTCTGCATCCTTTCGTCCCCACCTTTTCTCCTCCCCCTCTCTCAGTTTGAACTCATACATCCTTCCTCTGCCATCCCTTTATCCCTCCCTCCTCCATCTGTTTATTTTTTCCACCATCCTGTAGAGTAAAACAGCACGAAATTTAGAGGCGGAGGAGGAGGAAGACCCAGACAGGGAGGGAATCAAAGGGTTCAGAAGAGGAAAAGACAAACCCCTTTGCGACAGATGAAGCTTTAAGACCAAAAGGCGTCTTTTTCCCCCAATTTCCTGTTGATATTCTTTGTAGTTTATTTTTTCCCCTTATGCCTCTCCTTCCTTTGTCCCACCTCCTCCTCCCCGTACGTCTGTGCCTCTGTGACATATTGTATTGTTTGGAATCAATAAAGATGTTTCTTGGCAGATGAGAGTTTAGGGGTGGGACGGAGTCTTGCTAAACACTCAATTCACTTCACACAAATCACCGCCTCAGTCCCTCTGACACGTGACGCTTACATCCTGCAACAAACAATTAAAAACTCATGCAAATGCGCTGCAGGGAATAGGACGATGGTGCTTGCATAAATACACATATGGTGGGTTCTGACAGGCCGACAGGCAGCCTGGGTAGATGGGATTTGGACAGCATGGAAACAAAAGAAAATAAAAGAGAGTAAGGGGGGGTTGATGATTGCTGTTGAAAAATGAACAGGTGCTGCGGTCGTCCAAAAAAGGGAAGCGGAAAAACCTCCAGTAAAATGATATTGTTGGCAGTATAGGCATTTTGGTCCTTCACTTAAGTAAACATATTAACATTACTATGTGAAACTAAATAAACTATTCTGCATTTAATATTTCAATGAAGAAAAAATCTGAAGTATTACAACCAAAGTCAATATCTTATAAAGAATGAATGTAAAAAATGAGGCAAGAAAAAGAGTGAAAGTTGTTGCATGTAATGAACCTGCAGAGAATTATCACCTGAATGCAGCCCACCTCAGACTCAAGGAGCTTCAGAGAGAGATGCAGGTCCTGCTCATCCCACACAGCAGATTACACACAGACTAGGCCTATGAGACGAGCTGGGGAACACAACGGTAAATATGTGGCTGAAGAGTTGGATATTTTCATTTAGAGTGTAGAGAACAAAACCAGAGCTAGAGCTATAAGAGAGTTAAAACTGATATTTAAATCATCAAGTGGTTACAAACATATTCCATATGAATAAGTAATGAATAGGATTGTAACGATTCACTTAACTGACGATACGATTCACGATACGATTCTCTCACAATTTATTTCACAAAATAAGACTGTAGACAAATTATGATTGAAAAAGATTCCTTTAGGGGCTGCGAACCCGCTTGTCAGTGTGGTTTGGCCGTTTAATGTTTTTTTTCTTGCAACAAGGGGAGGTGATTGGAGCTTCTCATTGTGGTGTCGATTAAATGCTGCATCATGTTGGTTGTGTTATTTGTGTCGTTCCCTGTCTTCTTGCAATATTTGCAAAGTGTTATTTGCAATATGTGCAAAACACACAGTGTTTGTCTTGTCTGTTATCTTCTCACCTCTTTCATTTTCTGTCTTGGGGAAGCCAAAATGCTTCCACACCTCCGATTAAAAAGACGGTGGCGTGTCGTCAAATTTCAAAATCTTGCTCTGCAGCTGCTGACGCTCACCATATTATTGCGATCCATTTTTCAGAGTACCGATGTGAACCTTGACACCTTTGAATCGATTTATCACGATTTCACGATTAATCTTTACATGCCTAGTAATGAAGTTGCCTGTTGTGTAACTGTATCACCTTTAATGAGACGATGAGTCAATGTAGTGACACCAACAGTCAAAATGAGGAAAAAAAAAAGAGGACACGAGTATCAAAATAAAAGTACTTATGTTGCAGAATGAACCCAAGTTGACATTTTGTATATCTTTTATTTCAGATAGTCATTTATGATGAATGAAATACTGAGCTAATGACCCCACGCTAATTTTTTAATTAAGCTTTTGTCTAATGTAATGCTTAACAGAGAAACGTAGTTCATTACCATTTCATTATCTTATATGGAATTTTAATACATTTATTGTATATTGTAACATAAAATTAACATACCTATAATTATTTATATTTTATATAGTTATCCAATGAATCTTCAATTGTGAGATTCAGATAGTTTTTCATATTAAACCTCATTCAGTTTAATTACAAGCTTATAATAACCACCTCAGTATAAAGGCACATCACTGTCTACAAATGTTTAAGGATTTCAAAAGTGTTTTTTTGTCTCCGTCACACACAGGCTCAAAGAAAACTAAAGAAAAATATTCATGTAAATGTTTCCCTTGTGATGCCTCAGCTCACTGACTTGTATCACATCCCGAGAAATAATCAATTCATACCCACCAGGAGCCTGTGTGAAGGTTTTAATGAGCTTTTGTCATTGTCTCACACACATGAACACACACTAGAATCCTAATATTGTAATAGCTTGATGCAAAGTTACGACTGATCTCAGACAATAAAGGTCAAATTAGAGTGCAGCTGAAGGTCAATTTATCCATATTAACTCACACCTTTACACAACGTCTCTCGTTACCTAAATCATTAGCGAGAAACACAGACAAACTGATCTGCAGAAGAGCCAGTGTGCCCTAAAGAAGAAATCATCCATTTAGGAGTCATCGTCCTGCTGAAGAAGTTCTTGATTTGTGAGGCAAAGCGAGCAGGTGCGTAGCAGTGTGTATCCACAGCAACCAGACCTGACAAATCCCCTCTCACAGTTTACTCTTCACCGTGACCTCTGTTGGGAAATGAAAGAGAAAAAAATAAACTTTTTAGGACAAGGGAAGAGACCTTTTTACCGTGGTCATTCAGCGGTTAATAGCATTTTGGCCTTTGGACCGCCTGGTTGCTTCAAAGGGATCTGTTACCGAGGATTAGTCACTCTCAGTCAAACATGGCTAAAGACACACTCAAAAAACATGCAAACACACGCACATACACATGAAAACAGACAGTCATTGTGGGAAGTGCCAGGTGTTTGGAGACACATAAGGTTTATAGTGGAGAGTTGGAGGCCTGCCTGCAGTAGCTCTGTCACACACAGAGACAGTTCTGGAACATCAACCAGCCAAACACCACCGCTGCTCACTCACTGCTGCTAGGAAATCTGCCGCACATCGTTAGAGGACAAAGACCCAACAGCTAGCACAGTCTTTTTTTAAAGGGACACACCTGCGCTTTAAGAAAAACATCCTTTTATGTCAACTGATCTGAGTGAGAAGATTTGAAAGTTGTGATTGCGTTCTACAAGGGAGGAGATGATGCTGCGTCACAGTGTGAACCAGCAGCAGGTCAAGTGGAAGCTTCATCCCAGAGCTAAGATAACAAAACCCTTTAACCCTGAAATAACTGCATTTTTACAACCTGATGCTAATGTAAGAAGCCTTTAAAGCAGCATGCATTTATTTCTTTTGTCTAGCAGGGGGCTTAAGACAACGCTCTTAACACAACACTGATATGACCTTAAAATGATTATGGCAGGAAGTAAAGTAATACTTTGCAAATATCCACATGAGAAGAGAGCTGAACTGATTTAGAAAACAATTCATATATTTTCTATTTTTTGCAATGCAAAAATGATCTTAAATGAGTACCCCCGAACTTTAATTTTTGTTTTGTTTTGAATTTTATATACTTTTTTTACACTGTTATTGAGAGACATGCTTCTCATACACATTCACAAACAGGACCTGTGGACATGCATTAGTGGAGAGATGTCAGAGTGGGGCTGCTACACACTGCTACACAGGGAGCACACCAGAACAGTTGGGGGTTTGGTGCCTTGCTCAAGGGCACATTGGTAGTACTCCGGAAATGCCCTGGCACCTCTCCAGCTACCAGACCAACGTCCACATTATGGTTCGCATCGGGACTTTAACCGGCGACCCCCCCGGTTCCCAACCTGAGCTACTGCCGCCTAAAAGAATTGAAGACATTTGAATTTGAATGGCGTTTTTTAGATGCTGAATACTTCTCTTAATACAAGCTAGTTGCAAAATGTGTCCATCTTCCTTTAAGGGCAGAAAAGATGGAAGACATACTGTAGGATTATAGTGCTTTTTTTTCTTCTTCTTAAAAACAGCTGACTATAGAACCTGCTCAAAATTGACTGAACGTTGCTCAATGGTTTTGATACTAAGAAACCTTTCAAATCAATGATAACTCTTTGATCTATTGTTAATTTTAAGATATTATTTAAGTGACGATGAAAAGTAGTGAAACACTAAATGTTCAAAAACGTATTTGGTGAAAATGTAAATTAGACATCGTCCTCACACAGAAAGAATTTAGGCTGCAGCCTTGTGTAAGCTGCTGTACAGTTAGCAATAAGGCTTTTGTTTCTCCATAATTTCCTTAGTGTTGAGAACATTTAAGAGAAGACCTGAACCAACTATGTTACAGTCCAATCTTCAATAGCTTCTGACTTCCTTCATCTGTCTGTGGCACTCAGCTCTGAGCTCACTGGCTCTTACAGGGGACAGATGTCTTTACAATGGTTCCATACATGAAGATATAGTTTTTAAAAGTTCAAATTGATTTGATAAAACAGTTTGGTACTTTTATTTTGAGAAACATTGTTAAATAAACAGGAGTAAATAGTGCATATGCAAAGAACTGTTTTCAGAGGTGCATTACAACACACTACATATGAGTGAGTGTTACCACCAGCAGAACAGAAGGCGGACTATCTGCTGCCTCCATATTAATGTTAAATAATGTTAACGGAGGAACATGTCACACAATGTGGTGACGTGGCTCATTTATGTGTTTTTGTAGTTGTGGATATCAATGGACGTCGTTGTTGCTGCTCACAATAGAGCCTTATCATTCAAGCTCATACTTAATGCACGTTATGTGTTAGTGTTAGGTGGGCACTTCTGCTTAGTGGTTGTTACATTTTTATCTTAAAAAACACGCTTTATCAAACTCTGCATTTTAATAAAGTAGAGAATACAAAGGCACCCCAGTTTGAGAACCCATTATTTTTTAGCAATTGATCTACTCTGAGGCTGGAATTGAAATGAGAGAGAAATCCTTCCTGGTATCGGACACTTACTGGTCGGATCTGTCTGCAAAAAGATAAAAAATATTAAGACTCTTAACCCACTGTCTAAGTTTAAAGCTTATGTGAGAGATTTGGCTGCTAAGTTGATTGGATTCTGCTCTTATTTTTAATCGACTTCCCCTCTTTGCTCTCTTGCTCCTCTTCAGCTCCTTGTCTGCCACAAGAAAAACACTGAAATTCTCACTTCATAGGTTTATTTTTAGTTTGATGTTTTGAAGAGAATTATTCCTTTCCTCGTGTAATCTTTTTTGTTGCTATAAATCTTTAAATTGACTTGTTAAATGTCATGCAAACTTTACATAT
>CM036540.1:19507901-19555401 GCA_020745685.1 Tautogolabrus adspersus
GGAGCCAGGGGCCAATCTTAGCTAACCTACACATCTTTGAGGTCAGAGTCGGTTTAAATCTCAAGTTTATGAAGCACTAACCCTAAACCACAATCAAAATGATCATTATATATTTGTTTTAAACACTAACACAGTCATTAACGATGTTCTGTACCTCTTATTATAACCTAACTCTATATCAAAATATACATTCACCACATGTATGAAATCAACCTGTCTGCCTGGTAGTCATTGGTCTTCATTTTTTACTGTGCTGTAATCAAGTTGTTTTTCAGCCCATAGCTGCTGCTAACTCTTTCTGGCAGATATCTTCAGTTAGATAACTTTTCCGCTGTCCTACCAAGAAGGAAAGTTTGCCTTTTCTTAAGATCTCCAATAAGCTTTCTATCTAACTGACTGGAGTATAGTCCTCTTATTCAATGATGGCGTACATGAATATGGGACGGTGAAGATCATACATCTGCAGCTCTTTAATGTACATTGTGAGACAGGATGTTTTGTCAAATGTCATGCATTATTTTTGTTAAAACTTTCTGGGAATCTTACAGTCAATCTAATTGGCTGAATATAAGAACTATAAAACTTATGAGCTACATTATTACCAATGTGGTGATTCAGGAATAAATGATTCATGTTTTGTTATTACACTTGATGCAGAGTGCTGGCACACTGCCCTGCGACTGGAGTCCATTTTGTCTCCCACTGCGTCTGTAATTTTCAATTTCATTTCCTACATTACAGCTCTTCAAGCCAGCACAAGCCCAACAAAACACACTGTAAAAAACGCGTAACGGGAAGGGGCTCAATTAAAGATTGAACACAATTTCCTCTGGTGAACAGTCTCACTTTATATGTATGCAAATAAACTCTGTCCCTCAGTCTTATTTGTTCACAATAAAACTTTTTTTCATCCCCTTAAACAAACACGCAGTGGAACTATTTGTGGGCAGAGTGTAAATAAGAGTTTTGTTGATTTTGCTCTCTGGTCTTATTTTATGCCGTTTATGTTTTGTTGACTGTCGGCCTCAACGGTGAGACGCGAGATGTTTAATGCTTGTTTGTCGAGCTCGTCTCAGGCTGATGGCATAAGTCGACTAGTATTGCTGCAGAGACCCTGGAGACTAAAGCTCTAACAATAACATCGTCAACAACCTCATTGGGAGGTGATACAGCACGCTGTTTAGAGAGAGAGAGAGTGAGAGAGAGATTGAAAAGAGGAGTGGGAGGAGACCTGGAAAGTTAAGGAGGAAGAGAGGAGGAGAGTTTAGAGCATGTAAACGACTGATTGGAAAGTTTCCTCTTTGTTCCACACAACCCCCCCTCTCCCCCCTCCGTCCCTCCGTCCCTCCCCTCCAGTCATCTATTCCATCACTTTGTCTTTTCTCAGCTTGCTGTTTCTCCGGAGAGAGAGAGAGAGAGAGAGAGAGAGAGAGAGAGAGAGAGAGTGTGTGTGTGTGTTTGTGTAAGTTGGATTTCGTCCCGTAAGGAGCCAATTAAAACACAGACTTGGCCATGAGCAAGAGAGCCCGAACCCAGGAGTGTTTGTGCTTAAATGAATGTGTATGTGTGTGTCCCTGAGTGTGCGTGTGCGTGATTTCTCAATACACCCTTCTCCTCGCTCCCACCAGAAAACAAAAACAACAGCTGTGAAAGGAATGATACCTAGAGGAAATGGAAGTGGAAAATTGCCAATCATGCACACATAGCAAACACACACACACACACACACACACACACACACGCACAAACACACACACACGCACACACACGTGCACATGCATGCATACCCACCTTGTCATGATGTTCATCCAGATACTCCCTCACAGTTGCCAATGCCTCTTGCACAGCCTGCTCAGGTGGATATCCTGCACCATCACACACACCACACAATGTTGAAAATATAAACACAATTGGTAGAAGCAGGTGCAGTGTGTTTGCATTAGTTGGTTTCCTGCATTAACAGGTATCTGTTCTACTTATCATGTTCTGTGTTTTCTGACTTTCCTTACCACCTGACTTGCATACTCGGAAGTGATGCAGACACAACACACTTGTTGGTTACAACAAGCTAGGAGACAGATGGAGGAGGACTACACAATCTCTTCCATATTCATCCGGCAACCGAGACCTTTCAGTGCTGGGAAATTATCCCCACTGCTGGAAACTCAACACACAGGCAGTAAAAAAATGCATCATCTGGCCAAACTGCTCAGCCCAAACAAACACATACTGTGTGATTATACAGTAATTATTCCATACATCAGGAGAGAGGCTGCAACATGGGGGAATACATGTGGGCACAAATTAGCACTGAAAAATAGATTTATTTCAGCTGTAAAAAAGACACATGCAGTATTCACACGGGAAGAGGTTTACTGTTAGTATATATTGTTCTGTAAATATAAATCACACTACTTGATTGATAACATTTGGAAATGTTCACCTTTCTATAATTAAAATTGTATATATTATATATATTTCTAAAGAAACGTACTGCAGTCCACATCAGGTGTAATCAACATGATCAGGATATTATTTGGGGAGGAATGCATTTTTTAAAGGTGTTAAATGTTCACCATCTTGGCTATTAATGTGCCGCAAGCAACCAAAGCATAAATAATATGTTTAGGGTTATTTTAGGGACTCATAGCACTTTATTTATTATAGCCTTTGGAAATTATTGTTGCAATAGCAATAAATGATATCGAAGCAAAGAGTCTCATTAAACACCCACAGATATCTAATTGGAGAAGATTTACAGTTGTTCATAACATTCATAAAACACAGTTGAAAACATTTAATTTTACCATTGAGTCAACTTCTGAAGGCTGTGGAGGTGTCACATCTGGACTGACATCTACCTCAGTGTAATCTAGAGTGTATGTTCATTATGTAGGAAAAAAGGAAAAAGTCTTGCCACCTAAAAATGACTCATTTTAACTGAATGGTGAGTAACACAATTCATATCTATCCATTACATAGTTAGCATGTACATATTAGCTGAGAGGTTCCTGAACTATCAGTGCAATGCTAATTGTTAACTCTTACACTTTACCTAAAGCTGTATCAGCTCCACTAATTCTACCGCCACCTGCTGCTGAACACAGATCATCAACAGCTCACACTAACTCCCCTCACAGAAAATGAGTATTATCTAGTTTAGCTGCTGTATGACCTCTGTTATCATTACTTCATGGAATAAATGGAGTCATTTACTTAACATATATATTTCATACATTCTTCATGGGTAAGTACACATCTAAAAAGACATCAGAACAATTCATAATAGTGCCTAGGTATTCTGTTGAATTTAAAGCTTTAAGATCATGTTAATGAATGACTTCATTACATCTTGCATTTTGTCATCCGTGAAAAAAGTTTATTCTTGTGTTTAAAAGAGTTAATTAAGTACCATTAAAATTAAAATGAATAAATAAATAAATAAATAAAACGACTCCTTTTTCTTTTACAATAATCAATCTCCTCAGTAAAGAAAAACATTTATGCAGAAGATAATCAAGGTGGCAAAAACAAAGGGTGCGTTCGGATTGTCCCTCCTATCTCCTTTCACTATCCTTTTTTCCTTAACCCCGGAAGCGTTTAAGTGGCGGCCATGATAAGAGCCGTTCGAATTCTCTAAAAGTTAAGGAAAGGTGGGTCAATGCTTCCTTTATAACCTCCTTTAGCATAGGAACCACTGGACCATCCTTTACGAAAGGAGATGAGATAATGCCGCCCCACAATTCCTTGCGGCCGCAACTTTTAAAGCGACTCGCGCATCCGACCGTTCAGGAAAACTAACGATCTGTTGGAGGAGAAATGTGGAGACAATCTGCATTTGGTTTCTATATTGATTTGACTTAAAATGTGTTACTGCCTTTGTATTTATTTTATTTCTTTATTTATATTATGTGTGGGTGAAGAAGGTGAATAATGTTCAGTGGAGATGCTTTGCTGTTAATGTTGATTCACACGAGAAATTGTTAAAAATTGTTAGAAATTATAAAACATTGTTAATAAAAAAGAAAAGAAAAAGGAAAAGGGACTCAGATCATTTAAGTTACCAAGCTGCAATGATATGCCTTGAACAACTTTGAACAATCTTAAACACAGAGGTGAACTATGAAAGTTATGCTGATGTTGTAAAACCATCAAAGTGAAGTATCCTGGCAGCCTTTATTCCTTTTATTTTAATTCACACCTCGTGGTTATTAGGATTATTTCACCGGTAAGAAGGCACAGGGGAAAGATTTTTAGATGAGCTTTTAGTAGTCCATTTTCGTAAGATTGTAGTTTCACTACGACAGACCCACGTCACTAACCTCCGCCACCGTCGCATTATTACGTCGCCTAGTGGAAATGTGGTCGGATTGTCAAAACAACGCGATCGCCTTTCCCTAAGACCTTTATGAATTCTCCTAACACCTTTCCTTAACCCCGTGACGTTTTCACGGGGTTAAGGTAAAGTGGATAGTGAAAGTAGATAGGAGGGACAATCCGAATGCACCCAAAGAGTCTAGTGACCTTATGTAACTCCTGCATAGCACCTCCCACCTGAACAGTAACGAGGTATAATAATCAGAATTGATTGGAAACACCTGCGTGTGTGAGGGTGTGTGTGTGTGTGTGTGTGTGTGTGTGTGTGTGGGTATGTGTGTGTGTGTGTGTGTGTGTGTGTGTGTGTGTGTGTGTGTGTGTGTGTGTGTGTGTGTGTGTGTGCGTGCGTGTGTGTGTACTGCCTGAAAAAGCAGTATCGTGTGCGTTTGAAGTTCGGTGATGATATTATTTCCTCTAATGGTTTGCTCATTGGAGCCAAACATATCAATTTTTTGAGGTCTCCAAAACAAGTTCTAGGTGGGTTTTATGTAGTTTCGTGCAGTATTGTAGCAGCATCCTTTGATCATTTTTAAATTTCTCCACATGAATAAGTCGGTGTTGTACAGGGAGTGGGTGATTTAAAAAGCTGTTAAGCAATTAAGACATTTATTCTCCTACTTCAATTCTTGTAAAAAAATACATTTGTGAGAATTGAAAAAAGGGTGTAGTACTGTAGAAGAAGATTTCTCACAGAGTCAATCTGAGCGGTGTTCTCTTCCTCTTTCTAGCAAAGCTGAGAAGTGTCAACAAGCTGCCCTTACACCCAAACCCACCCCAGGGAGCGTGTAAGCACTGTCCTTAACTCTCTCCCCTACCAGTGTGAAGGGGGATTACAGTCAATCTGACACAATCTCCGGCCTAATCTATTTTAATCTGCTGGTCTTAATCCAAGGCCTTAATCTGAGAACCACCTCTGGGTTGCAGCAGATAATGTGACAAGCGCCACCAGGCAGCATGGCACTCTGGTTAAACAGAGAAAGACTGATAATGAAAACAAGCACATGATGGAAAACCCAGCCAACGTTCAGAGTGTTTAATCTGTTAGATTCAGATTTGTTGTTGTTGTTGTTGTTGTTTTGTAAAAAAATATGTTTTTCTCTCTTACTCAAAAGGGAAAAACTACTGGAATTTAAAGCCTCAAGCAACATAAACACATGGAAGAACAACAAATACTTAACAAGTGTAAATGTCATAGATTTGAGATTTGTACTGCTTTTATAAAGAGTCGCACACGAACATAACACACACTGACCGTAGATTCCAGTGGAGATGCAAGGGAAAGCCTGCAGAGGAAAGATGACAGACAAAGTGGTTACAGTTTGTTGCTGATCACATAACAACCAGCTGTTATTTCACACACAAACGCGAACACACACACGCGCACACGGTGCACAGAAAGCCCACTCTCTGCTGGAGCTTCATGAAGTCTTTCTCCTGATTGTGTTTAATGGCAGCCTACATCTTTCTTTGACTTGCATCTATTTATAGACCAAACTCTCCATCTTTCTTTGTAATGGATGTTTGGAGTAAAAAAGGACTGTTTTGCACTAACCAGGCATTAAAGTAATGATGTGAACCACAGAGGAAAATATCACTTAAAGTTGTAAGTTATAGCAAAGGAAATTAAATTACATCTCCATCCTGTTCAATACGATGACGTCGATGGTTTCTTTTGGTAACAGCAGGAATGGTTTAAACAACACAGGTCCCAGAGTTATGTTCAACACCGCACTAAAGTAAAAAGCTGCGGTATTTCAGAGAAGAGTCGTCTTTTTCCCATCATGCAGGGTACATCTGTGATCAGGTTTTCACAACAGGACAGATTTGTAAAAGACGTTATTGTAGTAAGAGCCTTCACCTGCAGCTCACTGTGGCTATTTCACTTTAAAAGCCTCCTGTGTTGCAGCAGTTGAATGCTTGTAAAGGATTGTTTTTTATGTCCTGAAAAGACTCTCTCAGGGCTGAAGATTCAGACCATGAAACACAACATCCCATGGTTTGAATCTCGTTTTGTTTTTTTATCCTGTTGGGGAAATGTGTTGTATTTCTCTTTCTTACACATGTTTCCTGTCTCCTCTACCCTTGCTATATGATAAAAGCAGAAAAGAACAAAACAACTATAGTCCCCACATGTCTTTTTATTGATTGACAACACTTGTGTTTTCCTCAATGCTAGACGTAAAAGACTTCTACTTAAATCAATTTCATTTCAGATCAAGCCTTCATGAAGCTGCAGCTTTCAGAATTAGCTGATTCAAGAGGACATTTAAAGTTTCAAGTATCCTTACTGTCTCAAATCTGCTCTTTTCTTGAACACAGAACACAGAGAGGTATCTGTAGCTGTAGCTTACACCAAAAAGGGGCCGCTGATTCTTTTTCATTGTCCCGTATACTAAAACTCATTCATTAGGTAGCTTATTGCAATCAGAATGAAGAGCGGAAACAATTACAAAGACCAGTAACTCTTTTTCTGTACGTATGAGCATGTGAGTATTAGAGTATGTTAGTGAATATGGCTTCTGTTGATAACATAAATTACAAACAGCAACATTTAATTGCATCCATCCATCCCCCCCTGTGAATCCCCATGTGACAGAGCAGGTAATTCAAAACCTGCTCATGAAAAGCAAATTCTTCAATAAAAAATGAAAGCTGATAAATACTGAGGTGATCTCTGACTGTCAACACATGCTGGAAGTGTTAACCACAAACAGTTTCAAAAATGTTTCTTAATATATAAAAGGAGAGGGATTTAATTTTATATAATTGAGATACATGTCAGGCAGGTTCATGCTCCACCACTGCTTCTGAGCTGAGAGAAGCAGCCAGGAAACTTCAAAGTAAATCAAATCTGGCAGATCCTCAACCTGCTGTCAAATGCTGCCGTACGAGCAGATGCTTGGATGCTTTCTGAGACTCCAGATCTGTACGTTTGACCAGATTGTGGAGCTGGCAACTCAGGGTGAGAGCAGACATGACTCACAAGTTCCTCAAGACGAAAGGGAAACATAGAAGTCAGTGAAAGTGCACTTCAAACGTGAAGCTCATGGGGCTTAATGTAGAAACAAAAAAAAAAGTTCCCTTGGTGAAGTAAGGTTGTATTGAGGAGAAGTCCAGTCTGTATCAAGAATGACACAATTAGAGAAGTGACAGTTCATTTGGGATTTTGGGCTCTACCAAAAAAGACAATTACTCAATTGTATACTCTAATATCAAACGAATAAATACATTATGCCATAATAGAAAATGTATGTACATAGAGTGATGGATTAAGGTATCATTTAAAGCTCCTGTAAGGAGTTTTTAGCTGGTTATGAAACACACTGAAATAAATATAAATGCCTTATTATGAGCTACAAAAGCAAAGAAGACCATTGAATACAGATGGGGTAGGTGTCTGACAAGGAGACTAACTGCAAGCTGCATAAACATCCTTTGTTAACAGTTACCACTTTATACTGTAAATATTGATGGACGAAGCCTGAAGTCACCCATCTGTTACTGCAGGGGGCTTTGGAAGCCTGTCGGTGGAGGTCCCCATGCTAGAGATGCTGTCTCAATCTACTCTAACTTTCAGTCAACCTAACAATGGGCTAAAAGCTGGAGCTGAGGCAGATGTTCAGCCTCTTGAGAATCCGCTACATCGTGCTGGCCTATCAAACTGCCACTTGCCTAACTACGCAAAACTCGTACCCTTCATAAAATCAAAATGGATGAGTAATACAAATAATAACCCCTGTTAAATGTGCCAATGAAGACATTAACTAAACTGTAAACATGTTCATATCTGCTGGGATGGGGTGTGTACTGTATATGACTTCCTTGTCTCATGGAGTCAGCCTCAAGCGGACACTTGAGCAACAGCAGTTTTTTGCAATATCTCTTTGGCAGCATTTCTTAACACCGGAGGTTGCCGATTGGGTCCCGCCCCAAAGACTGACAGCAGCAGTGATTTAAACAACCCAATGATGTCATGAAGAGGCTGACAGGCCTATGTTGGCTTACCCATCATGTCATTTAGGCAGAACACAATCCTCACCTAGTACGTTGAAGCCATATATTGGCCTTTTTCTTGGCGCAAAAACTGAAAACTATATTTGTGTAGTTTGTTGTTGTTTTGAATCAGATTATCAACAGATTATTTCTATACCCAAAACGATGTGATCAACTAAAAGTTAGGCACACTGCAGTAAATGAATCCCCATTTTAATTATGTAGCCACCATCCTGACTGAAAGGCAGCCGATGTGTCAAAGTGTGTTCCCTCAGCAGAATGTGCCCTCTGCAGATAAAGGTTGAGGTTAGCTTATGAGTATGCATTAGTGTAGGAAGAAGCATATAGTGACAGGGAAACAGCGGGAATTTAGTGAGATTTAACTGTCATTTGTTTTGGAAGGGAATGCTTGTTGTGATGTGTTTATTACACTACTCTCATGCACACACGTTTCTGCCCTGCCCTCTTTTATCCACCCCTGCCCCAAATCACATCTGAGGGAGGTCTGCACTCTACTTGGTGCACTTTATTTTGCTTGTGTTTTTCTCTGACTTAAACACCTTGTGCTGTAGTGAAACCTCCCACCTGGTGTGATTCCTATAAACCTCCTACACGCAATAATCCCACCTGCCCCTCCTGTTTCCCTCTCTCCATCTATCTCAGTCGGAATTTAGTTTAGTAAAACAAAATCTTCATGGTTTTAAACATGATCTCCCTTTCTTCTTTTTACTACAACAACCACAGGTTTGGTATCTCTTTATTCTTCCCTCCTGTTTGTCCTGGTTTCAACCATCCCTTCATCTCATCCCTCAATCCTCACCACAGAGCGAGCTTCATTTGTGGTGGCTGCTGTCAGGCTGTTTTTGTAGCACGACCTCAAGGCTTTTTTCTCCACCTCTCCAACTCCTCCTTGTGCAATCGGCCCCACTGTGTGAATCACATCTGCAGGGAGAGAGAGATGAGAAGATGAAGCACTTCTCCCAACAGTGTGACAGATAGAAAGTGAAAGTGTGAAATGTAAGTAAAAATATATTCAGTTCAGTTTAATGTCAGCAGTCAAATCCACATTTATTCAGTTTTCATATTGATGCCATGTTAAATATACTTCTAACCCAATGCAAAAAAGATCATATCAATTTAGCCCAACTGCTGACAAAAAAAGTCCTTATACTTTTTTAAGTCACCCCGCACCCTAAAATAAGATACCTCAATGTTTTCCTTAATCTTATCACTCTGCCTAAAACCTTCCCAATGCACAACGCCTTTCCATTTAGTAACCAAGACCATGTTCAATTTTGTTCATGACTTGAAGGTTTCAATTATTTTCACTGCATAATCTCATGTCACATGAAATGTTATGTCATTTTTGTTTTTAAAGTTTCTGAATTTCTCAAAGCTTTGCCCAATTAAAACAAAGAAACATGTATTTTTCTGACAGTCGTCATAATTGGTGCTTAATGAACCTGGAAACATTGAAAGCAAACATGGACACCTCACATCAAACAAGCTTCATAAAACCAACATGTTGTGGCTTTATTTGATTTATTGCAGCCCTCACATCACAAATTCTTCAGCAACAGAACTCTCCCATAACTAGATGTTATGTGATGTAAAAGATTGAAAGTCGTTACCATAGGAACCTTTCACATCATGTGAACTTGTGCAGAAGGTGAGTTTGTCTGCATCTTTTTGTAAAAGCTGTTTCGTGACACTTAATTGCTCTTTTTTTAGATTTTCAGTTCCACAGAGAGTTTGAGTCTGAATCAAAACCTCTCTAAATTCTATTATGAATTAACTAATTGTATTAATTCTAAAACATGAGGACACCTCTGCAGACTCAGTTGGGGATGTGAGCATGTTAGGTAAAAGGTACACCAGTTAGCACACGGTAATGTTTTGCATTATTTTGACTTGAATTCCCATTTGGACTTCATTATTCCTCTGAATTTGAATAGCTGAGAAAAAAAACTGTAGTTGTGGGCAGTTAGAATCAAACCAGGTTTCATATGAAATAAATTCAGCGTTCACTAAACCGCTCAGTCTCATCTCCCACATTCAGCGTACAAAAAGTGTTTTAAAGTGACTTAATAGCTAACCTGGGGAGCTACAAATACACTGCTGTTAATGGTTCAAAGGCGGCATTTAATATTCTTTTACTACATGACTGGTGCAGAAACATTGCTGGTTAATTCATTGCAAGTTAGACAGTGTGCAGGAGTTTTTAATTCAATTTTTTCAGGTCAGCCATTTTCTGGTGGCCCTGGTTGCGAGTGTGACAGTTAAAAGTTTGAAAATGTACATGTGTATGTAAAGTGCTGGTTTCCTTGGTGTTGCTGGCCAAATACCTACAAGTGGTCTGTATTAGCAATAATCTGGTGACCTTATAATAACAGGATGAAGGTGCCCTGATTTCAAAATATTATGATATACCACAATATGTAAGTAAAGGGAAACATGGAGCCCCTACTGTCTCTGTTTATTCAGACCTAGCTTCTTGTTTAAGTAACCACTGTATGTGCTTACTTCTGTGTCTCCGTTTGTGTGTAACATTTGAGAGGAAAATTAAAATACCTGTACACAAATTAAATACTGATTGCTAAAGTTTGGGTGAAAGGTCAACATATAATTGAACTACTGCCTTGAATCTTTGCTTGAATACTATTAGTTTTAAGCTGATACAGTGTTTTTGAGAATAGCATTTCATCTTTTTTACATCTGCAGATAAACAAAGAAAATTACTAATAAACTGAATCGTCAATCTCTTTATTATGCCCCTTTATAAATTTAAATTAAAAATAGTGTCCATGTTTCCAGCAACAATATCACTCAGTGTTTCAAATTGATTCGACCAATAAACTTGTGTAATGTTTTCCTGTCATGTAGCTGCTGAAACACACGACTAATTCACACTGTGTGTTTTCTTTGTCAAGTTAATGACTGCTTTGTTTCTTGTCAGGTCTTTGAGGAGAAATATTTTAAATGGTCTAATTGATCGAATGAAGGATTTGTGCGCTGAAGGCAGAGGAGAGAGAGAGAGAGAGAGAGAGAGAGAGAGAGAGAGAGAGAGAGAGAGAGAGAGAGAGAGAGAGAGAGAGAGAGAGAGAGAGAGAGAGAGAGAGAAACAGAGAGAGGAAAAATAAACAGAGCCTGAATGAGGATCACAGAGAGCTGTAGTTGAAATGTGGTTAAACCAGCCTCTACACGCCAACGCCGCCACACATTCTGATGAGACTCAGCATGTAGCTCTCAGCGTGAATATCAACACTCAGTCCTAGCTGGACAGACACCTCAACACACAAACACACACATGCACACCCACACACAAATGCACGTATACGCACACACACAATAAATCCATTCCATTAATTTATTCTATTCATTGCAGTATTGACACTTTTTTCATATGAATAAACTAATTTCGAAAGTGTTTTGCTTTAGACATCTAGCTTCTCTTTCAGGCTGGAATCATGAACCAGCGTGTTACTTATTGGCAGATCTGTAGCGACAAAAAGCCTGTTCTTATCCATGAACAAAGCTCGTAGGCAGAAAGATTGGGCGGATTTTTAATCACCATCTTATTCAATCAGTAAAGTTGTCATTGTTTACGTTTCGGTGAACCATGAGTAAAAAGTATGTTTGATGATTTTATATAATCCTCTATTCTGATTTGTGAAGAACAGCACTCTACAGACTGTCATCCGTATAGCAGACAGCGGGAAATGTAACATTGAGATCATTCTCACCGTCTGGACTCTTGAGTAGGAAGGGACGTCTTTTTCTGTCATCTTTGAGGGAAATTTATGGGGGATTGTTTGCTATGGACGTCCATGATAAACACATTCACCACAAAGTGAACATCACACTTCATCTAAAAGCATGTGTCATATATCTGTGTGTTCAATTTTGATTCAATTAAGTGTTTTGTACTCTTTGACAGTATTAAACATTATCATATCATAAATATAGTATTTAATATAAGACGGGCGGAAGCAGGAAATGTTTTCTTGTGTCAACTTCTCAGAAAACCTTGACAGCACATGTCAAACTCAAGGCCTGAGTGCCCCAACAATGATATCCAGCCTGGGAGATATATTTTCATCATAACAGCAGGCCAGTTATGAGGATGATAGTAATATTATTATCATTATGAAAATGTTACTACACTATGTTACTATAATTATAAATGTTGATCATAGCAGCTTTAAAGGAAAGTTGTTAAGCTCTGTCTTTAAGCATGATTTGAAAAGGATTTGAACTTGGTGTATAGTGCATGCTGAGCTCTATAGTTGCCTTCCCCCTGAATCAAATGTAAGAAGAAATACCGTGCCCATGCTGACATGATTGAACAGGAGACGTGGAGCTTTACAGGCGTATAGATTATCAAAAGCTATACGCTCCAATGTCTCTGTGTCCCTGTAGGATCACAAGTGTGTGGATGAAAGTGTGCACCATAGAGTCTATCAAAAGAGTGCAGCGTCGTTCAGTAGAGTCCACAGATCTGAATTGAAAGAATCTTATAAGATGACAGTCCTTTATTGAAGCACTCACTGATGAAGGAGCGAGTGCTCCCTGAGAAACCACTTGCACTGCGTGAATTTGCACAGAAAGAAAGTATGGGGCGCCAATCAAAGCTGTTGATGGCTGCTAGACTCTAATATTCACCAATCGCATAGATTATCAAAGGTTTATCTATATCACAAGTTTCATTACATAAGAAGAATGTGGATTTCCAGTCCGCTAATGACACATTTTAATGACACCTCCTTCTTTATGATCTTTATAGATGTTTGCCTTGATTTGCCTCATATATTGTCTCTGTTCGTCTTACATTAAGTGTGAGACATTTTATTAGAAATGTCATGGAGATAATTCAGACAAACATGTGATCTGTACAGGAGGCTCATACTTGTTAAGAGTGTAACCCCCCCCCCAACTCAAAGAAGAAAGTTTGCCAAAATGGGGAGACGAATGCTTCACACGTCAGGTTTAACAAAACGAAAAACACTTATCAAAATAACCGACCATTGATTTTCTGTTGATAGAATAATTGATTAATCCAACAATTGTTTCTGCCCTACAATCATCATATCATAACATCATTAATTCACCTAAATGTAATAAAGAAAGTACAGACTAGTCATTCAGTTGTACCTGAAGTCGTATTTTTCTTTGTCTTGGCCTTATTAAATAAATAATCTGATACACAATTGTTTTTTTACAGCAATGGACAAAAAGGCAAAGGGTGCTTAAACATATCTTACATCGTAATTGTATTTTTAAGACTCTTCAGTTGTCAGAGAGTGTTAAAAACCCAACATCACAATGTCACAACAGGGAAAAAGACAGTGGTTTTAAACTGTGAATTTAAGAGCTTCTGAGAACTGGCACTAGGATGAATCATTATTGTGAATCATCGCCTGGTGAGCGGAAACAGTATTATTTATAGTGTTTGAGGATGCAGCAGATAGCAACCGAGAGAGATTAGGACACGAGAATTAGTGAACTATACGCACCATGTGAAACACTAACACACACAAGGAAAGAAAAGGCAATACATGCAAAGGACACATAACATCAATTTGGTACATAATTGTTGTGTTTATGTGTGTGTTGTGTAATTGTTTATGTTGTCCCGTGTGTATTTACTCTCCCCTCAGTCAGAAATCAAGTATAGTTCAGAGCATGTGCTTTGGAACAGTCGTTCAGTCATGCCAATGTATCAGCTGAGCACTCAGCGGTGGCCAGGTTCACAACTCGGTCGTGTGTGTGTGTGTGTGTGTGTGTGTGTGTGTGTGTGCAGAACTGTATGTGCAGGACAGGTTTGGTTCAACACTGGGTCACTTTCATCTGCATGTCATGTGCCTAATATTGCTGAAGCACATTTTTTCTAACTCACACCAGAGTAAAGGCAGAGCTTTTCTAAAACTGAATCATAATCTATAATTTTATCGAGATTTTTTTCCCACCTTTTCTTTTTCAGCCCAGTTTTTTTCTATTCCATCTCTCCTTTATTTCTTTTTATTCCCCTCTTTTTATCATCTCTCCTCCACCCTCTCTCCCTCTTCTTTCCTTTCCCCTTCCACTCAATCCATCTTTGTTTCATTCTCCACGTCCTTTGTCGTCACTCCCTCTGTCCCTCCCTCCTTCCCCATTACCTCATCCAGTCACCCACCTCTCCTCTCACCCCTATTACCTTCTCCTCCATCCAGCCGTCACCATCCTTCTATCCTCTCCTGTTTTATCCATCCTTCACCCTCCCATCATCCTACCTTGTCGCTCTCATCCCTCCATTATCCCTTCTACCCCTGCATCCTTTTTCCTCCCTGCTCTCCTCCATTAGATATTCCTCCCACCCCCCCTACCTCTTTTCCCCTTCTCTCTCCGTCACCTGAGGTAGACAGTTCTGTCAGGAGTCTGCCTTATTTACCGCCTCTCTTCGCTCCTGTTTACATTATCGATCGGCAGGGTTGCTTTAGTTCCACCATACATCAACACCACCTCCTCCTCCCCTCCTCACTCCCCCACCCCAGTGTTACAACTGCTGGCTCACATTACCCTGAAAGACAGAAAGATAGAGAAACAGAGGAGTGTGTGGGGGGGGGGGGGGGGGGGGGGGGCACAGGGGGAGCTTGATGGGGAGATGGAAAGCTAGCAGAGCATGTAAGGATGTGTGAGGGATTTATGTGTGAAGGAGAAGGTGCGTTAGGTAGTGTGTTATGAAGTGTGTGTGAGGAGCGGTGTTAAAGGGTGAGAGTGGATGTGTGTGGATGTGTTATGTGTGTGAGTTTAAAATGCGGAAAACATACTCCATCATCCGGTGTGCACATGAGGCCGTTGTAAGTGTTGCTAACACAAAGGGGATTTCAAATTCTCATTCAGTGATTTTAAAGTGTACATACAGTAACATGAGCAGAAGTATGGGAAAACTCTTACATTATTTTGATTGTTTAATGTCATTTTTTGACGATTTATCACATTATTTTGGGACCTGACTGCAGGAGTTTGGCTGCCTTTCAACAACAAAGAGGTTTAGTCATGTTTGGGGATCAGCAGTTGGTGATGCAGTTCATCCCTGTAGGAGCATTTCATATGAGGTGAGTCCTTTTCTCTCACCGCAAAATGTATGGGCAAAATAAAAATGTATCCAAAACCTCAATGACAAGAACAAGGTCTGGAGGTGTCAAGTTGTGCTCAATGTCAGGCATGGTATTTTGTTTGTTTGTTTTTTTGGATCCCCTTTAGCTTCGGCATAGCGAGAAGCTATTCTTGGTAGAGGAAGTATTTTGGATTTGGGGCTGAGTTGAGGCCTGTTGAAATGATGATTTGTAGAAGCAAAGAGAGTAATGAAAAAGGATCATTTCCTCAGAATTCTGTCAGCTCAGAAGTCAAATATTAGAAGCAATTGGGTGTAAAATCTAAACAGTCTTTTATATGTTCACCTCACTCAGACCTCAGGCTCGGAGTCCACAAGGAGCTATATAAGAGAGGTAGACTCAAGAGAAGACGTTTATTTGATGAGTATCTTTGTAAGTAAAAACTTGAATGAAAAGTATCGTTTTATAATTATTTTTCTTTCAATTCCATCCATATTTTCCACATTTATAATCATTTATGTTGCAAAGTGTAGCAGTTTGTAATGAAATCAATGACCAGCCTTCTGATTTTTAACTGTGATGATAGAGATATTACCATGACGATGGTTTTCAGGTTCAAGTGTTGAACTGGTGTTGCGGGCTCCACACTGAACACCAGCTGCTCTGGTGCTGCTGGAGAACTTCACTGATGCAACACAGTGAAACTGCCCTTCCTCTTTGTTGTGCTCCCATTGACAGGTTTAATGATGGTGAAGAGGGCTCCAGTAAAGATATGCAAATGGCGAATTAAACCTTCAGTTGTGGTGAAATGTGGGAGTGGAAATAAGACACATGCACAGGGGATTAAATCTGTTGAAACAGAACCTGGCACACCTGTAGCTTTCAAGTTCAGACCAAAGAAAAACTTTCATCCTTAACAAGGCTGCACGAATAAAACAATGGTTCTGGTTAAGTTCTTTTTAAACTTGCTTTCTCACTCAGCATGTGCTCTACCAGTCAGACAGAACACTGGGTGTACTTGAAATGCTTTCACAACAATTACAGATCAGTTGAAGCCCCAGCCAGCCATAAGCTACTCTTACATTAATTTTGCAGCAATTAAAAAATCATACAATCTAGATTATTTTGGATTCAGGAGGGACATGTTGCAAACTAATGCAGAAGAGCAAGTTGGCATAGACAGTAAGTTATTAGAATGCACGATGTAATATTTCTCACACTTCAGATCGTCAACAAGCTATTGAACAATGAAAATGAAAGAATTACACACAGTTTCATTGTGAATTTACAGATATAATTTCATGCATCAGGCCCCTGCGTTTGTTGATTTTAAGTATGTGTATCTTAAAAATGCATGCAAACTTTAGACTGCAAACTTTAGACTGCTTTTTATCCAAGAGCACGCGACTATTTTTCCCTGTTTACAAATGCAAACAAGCTCACAACAGACATAGCTAACCTACAACAAATAAGCAACTCTCCTTCAAAGAAGCTGCAAATAGATTAGGGTCCTGCTCTAACTCTTCACCTGCAAACCAGTGATTAATGGACAACCTGCTCTTCGATAAAGATTTTCTAAAACTTTCAACTTAAAAAAAATACGTTGACAGAAATGTCCAGAGGTGTGTGTGTTCAGCTCAGATTGTCAGAGTCTGTTTGTGGCTGTTACCTAAAGTGTTTTTCAGTCTCTGGCTGTTTGTTGATTAATGAGGGAGAAACTTAACAGACCAGCTCATTCATGCTGATTTTGCACATAACAGGAACAAGCCGTTTTATGCCGTCTATAGCCAACTGCAGCCAACACCGGTTTAGATGCAAGCGGTGCAGAAAAGCAGGCATGTAATGACCACTTTTTATCTGCCTTCGTAGAGGTTAAATGTTCCCACATTATCATTACAGGAGCATGAGCACATGTGTTGGTTTATGATATGTAAAGAAGACATTTAAAGCTGCCTGCAGATGGATGTTAGTGTGTAGTATGGATTAATGGCTGTCATTACTCTGCAGTTGTGCATTTCGTTGTGACATATTGTGTCCTTGCTTCTGTGGGTCTGTAATGGAATATTTCCACACAGAGGCGGGAATCCTGTTTAACTATTGTTAAACAGTTGCCAGGCCTTTAAATTTCTAGCCTGCAGTGGGTGTTTCCAAATGCTCTGAACGAGAGTCGTCAGATGGTAATAAGGTATTCTGCACAGTGATTTGATTTGAGCTGAATGTCATGTAAGTTAATTGAGCAGTTTTCTCGCTGAATGTTTAAATCTTCAGCCTTTTGTTCTCTCCTCTTGCTCACAGACTTGTCCAACCAAGTTTGAATGTTTTAATCTTTTCCGGCTTTCTATGCAATGATGAAACATCGAGCTACACTGTGTACATTTGAATTCACATTTTTACATTTGCTTAAGTCAGACAATGTATTGTGATGTTTTTTTATTGTGCCTTTGTACAGTTTTTTTTCTTTCTTCTTTACCTGCATAGAGACTACGGATGTCATATCACTTTTTTTGTTGCTAAATGTGGTGTATTTATAACACATGTATTCACATACTGATGTTCATAAATGAACTCTGTCCCTATCACACAAACACATATATGAATCAAAGTTGCAGAGTTTGTCTCCTTTTACGTTTCTCCAGGACATTTCTGATATCATCACGACTTGCTCTTTATTTACACTGAATTTAATTTGAATAAAGAGTCGATTTAAAAGTTCATCTTCTATGTTTATAGATTAAATTGTGGTTTTCAAATATGCTAGCAGCCATATCCCAGCTGTCAGATAATGTGTAAACACAACTGTCTCGGACAAATAATTTACAATTAAAAGTGAATTACATTTAACTAAGACATGAGGGGATTTTTATTCAAGTGAAGTAACCATTCTTTATCCACAGACTTGTATTAATAATAATATATTTATAATATATATTTATAAATAATGGTGACATTTTGGTGTGTGTGTGTGTGTGTGTGTGTGTGTCTAAGTTTTTTCGTTTGGATGAACTGTTTCTGGTCACTGAGCCAGCGCTGTGATAAAGAGACAATTCAGAATGTATTTTTAGTGCCAGATAAGAACGTAATCTTCGTTCCAGATACATTTCTTTAAATTCCATTTTAATTGGACTAACAAGAATCGGTTGTTTGGTGTTAAGAGTTCACTGTTGTTTTTAGACTTGTCAGAGTGAGTCTGGGGGTGGCAGCTGGCTTTAGCACCACCTGATGTAGGGGACTATAGTCTGGGCTCAGCATCTGAGCTGTGAAGGGTATGGGAGGGAGTCTGGAGTTAAGGTAATTACAAAATTGGGAGGGCTTTCAACTCTGAAGCCAAATATGATTAAAACCTTTGCATAAAAATATAATTCATGTATAAAATATCTAATTTAAACTAAGGAGTGAAAAGTGCAAAAGTCTCTTCTCTTTAGATGTGTTTTATTTGTAATTTCTTTTATTCTGAACTCTTACCAGTTATCAGTTGTTTCTATTAGACAGTCGCTCTCCTCACAAGGTGCTAAAGTCCTCTGTGTTTTTTTCTTCAGTTTTCAACCGGAGAAAACGGTCCTGCTTATCAGATTTATTCAAATAAAATACTTCTTTGATCAATGTGTTAAAAAAACACAATGTGACCTAATTAAAACACAAAGCACATTCCTAACAGATGGCATTGAGACACTTTCATAAAAACATACTGCTACACTTGTCCCATCAAACTCTTTAATCTACAATAAAACAGTTGAACAATGTTATAAAAGAAAAGAAAGAAAGGGGAAAAGTTGACACTGCAGACAGGTAGACAAAGAAGGGAAACATTGAGCAACACAGGCGGGGAAAGCAAACAAAACGTGTACCTGAGTGCAGCTCAAACTATTTTCATCACACCTGATTTGCCTTGCACATTTATGCAAAAAAGAGGCAGTAAGAGGCTCCGTGTGTGTGGGTGTGGGTGCGTGTATGCTCCTTCACTCCCATAAATGGCCATCACACCGGTGTGAGCCTTAAGCAAACTTGAATGAGTGCCATCCGGTGACACCCACCCGACTTTTCCTTTTGTCTGCCATCTTAGCTTCCTTCTTCTTTTTCCAGAGTATTGTCATACAAGCCTTTTTTTTTGGCTCAGTCCCACTTCCTCTCCTCCCTCTCCTCCCAGCGAGGCCTCCCGCCATTCTTACCTGGGAGGCCACAAGGCGCTGCTCCTGCTTTTCATACTCAACAACCACCCATCCGTTTATTCTCTCCCCCTCCCCTTTTTTTTCTCTCCTCTCTCTCTCTTACCTCCATCTGTCTCTGGCCTTTATATATCCTCCTTTAAAGCAGGAGGCAGGAAAAAGGCTAGCTGCTCCTTTGTGCGCCCACCTTCAGTTTGTGCTCACCCAAGCGGATAGGCTCTAAAATCCAGGCCCTGGCTTTGGCACAAAAGGAATGTTCGGGTCTTATAAAGGCCCCTACGGCTCTCCCTATCTCTTTCCATCTTTCTCTGAGAAAGACAGGGCGGCAGTTATTCTAAACAGGAGCAAAGGAAGAGAGGGGAAAAAGAAGGGGACATGGTGCCACTGCAAAAAAAAAGAGCGGATTTAATACTCTTAGTGAAGCAAAGGGGTTATTTACTCCCTTTCAGGACTGCTCTCCAACTCTTCTTCTTCTTCTGTGATCCCAGCAACACCAGAGCTTAAAAAAAAATCTTTCTTCTTCTTGAAGGCGTATGATTTAACTGAATGTATTAACACCAAAGCTGCTGCTGCTGTGATCATCATCATCACGCTTCTCCTCATCAGCAGAGGCAGCTTTTGACAAAGCTTTTTAACACCTCAAAGGATCTCACTGCTGACGCCAAGGCAGGAAGAAGCAGAGATGTCAACAACCTTGTCAAAAAAAAGAGAAGAAGATAAAACTAGCAAGGTATCACAGTGTGAGTGTTATAGTCTTTAGCCCAGAGCCTTGTCAAGTCTCCTGGCACAACTACAGAAACCTCACTGCTGATGAAGAAGTTGATACAAGCAGAGGAGGAGGGGGAGTGAGATGGGGAGGGTGAGCAGAAGGGGAAGGAGATGGAGGAGAGATGCAAGGGACAAAGATGAAGAAGAGGGTTAAAGGAGGGGATATTAAGGAGTAAGGAGGAGCCAGAAAGTAAGGAGATGAGAGAGTAGATGGTGAGGAAGAGGATAGGAAGAACAGGAGGAAACAAGGTGTTCAAGTTGTTGACTGCAATGGGCAGAGGCACCTTGTCTTCAAAGATACGCAGACACAGAAAGAGAGAGAGCAACAGGGCGACGGGCGAGGCACAGAGACGGAGGTCTTGGAGGAGAGGAAGAGGGGGAGTCTGGGAGAGCTGCAGTGAGGATTTTAATTAGTGGTAATTGGCCACCGAGGGAGTAGAAAGTGGGATAGGGGAGGCAAGGAGGGATGTGTGGGGGAGCATAACAGGCACTTTTTGACAGAGTGATATCTCTCTTGCTTTGTATCTCTCTATTTCCTTTAGCACTTTTTTCTATCTAAAGGCTTTCCAGCTATATTTTTTCACCTCCAACTTTGATACTCCCGCCCTCCCCAAACAGTTCCCTCCACACAATGATATTCGCCTTCACACGCCGACAGAGCAAATATGAAGTGATTGGCATATGAGAAGAAATAAAGCGATTAAAGAGGATACTTGTATTACCTCTAGAAAAAAGAGCAGAGGTGATCTGTTTTGATATAAATGCACGCTCCTATCTTTTTTATATTTTATTATTAATGTACCGTGATTAATCTTGAAGCTTTAATGATCAATATTTTTATTTTAGCAATGGATCACATGACTAACGTTTCTATCCCTAGAGAACAAAGGTGAAAGATAATTCAAAGGAACAGTGATAATGGTACTGATCTATCAATGGTTCTGATCTGACAATCTTTCTCTCAGAATCCTTAGACACCCCCCTTGCCCCTTCCCTCCCTGATGTGTCACTATGTTGTATCTCTGTGTGCTCAGCAGGGGAGCGAGGACAGACTGGGGAACAGGTTAGCAGGCTTACAGCTGTGTTTATCGGTACACAGGTGAGCTCTGGGACACTGGGTCGTCTGGACAACACATTTGGCCCTGGCAACCACAAAACACACAGGATCGCCTTTTACTGCTCGCAGCTGACTCACAGTGAACAACACAATTATTTATGCACAAACATGCACACTCAGAATGATCTCAAACAGTTTCACTCTTAATTAAGTCCTCCTAATTACAGAAAAGTTGATAGATTGCTGATTTAACTGCCTGCAAGTTTGGTTAATGTGTGATTTTAGGCCAGGCTTGCTTGATATTTTCCAGCTGTCATTTGTCAACATCCCTAAGTTGCTTGTGACTCTTGCTAAATAGCAGATGTAGAGTGCCATGCACTCCGGGTGTTGCTAGGTTACGTTTCTGGGATGCTACTGGCTAAGTGGCTGCGGGATCATCGATGGACTCTCTGCAAAGAGGGCTGACAGCAGGTCCTCTGGACTATTTGGCAACTCATGCGTCAGACACTCTTGAAATCCCACATCTGGTGGCAAACCCATACAAATCAACATCAAAGTGCTGTCTTTGAGATTGGACCTGTCTGTCACCGTCGTGCCACCCTCCTGTCGGCTTCCATTTTCACATCTCGCTCTTTTCCACCACGTCCTGTGCCTGCTTTGTTATCCCTCCTTTCCTCTGCCGCTGTCGCTGCTGTCTCGCCTCTCTCTCCCTCCTGCAGAGAGGTAGTCAAGCCCTGTTGCGCGTGTTTAAGTATCTGAGCAGATGCATGTTGAATTATTCTTGGGACTTGATGTTTTGTCTGCAAGGCCGCTCTCTTATACCTCATGCTGGGTAACAGCCACACAAACAAAAATCCAAGGCAGGGACGTGAACAACTCACACACACACTTAGTCAGTCACTGAGTCATAAATAAAGTCAGTCACACGGATCTCATGTTGACAGACAGTTACAGGTAGGAGAATGATAAGACCTGACAGACAACCCACATTGATACACTTAATGCAGCTACAGTATGACACAAGTAGCCACAACCCAGAAAGGCAGAGCACAAGGCTGTGCAACGGAGTATTTCCTGAAGGTATAAACACACATCCACACAAGTTAACACACAAATATGCACACACACTGACACTAAGCAGCATTGACACATACAAAAATTACAATAAATATCCTCAAAGTTGAACAAGTGAACCAACAAAGAAGATCAGACGATGTAAGAACTCATCTGCTCCTAATTCCCTCCTGTCTCCAGCTCTCCTCACATCTGTCCCCTCCCCAAAGCTGGGGAGAGCTAACCACTCTTCCACTCACTCCTTATCTATCTTTCCTCTTACTCTCCATCCTGCCTCGAGCTCGTCTTTATCATCTTCTCTTCTCTTCCTTTTTCTCTCCCCGTCTTTCTCTGTGAACTTAAACTCACTGTTGAACCACAAGCTGTTATCACACACTCTCAGAGTTGCTTTTATCTCTTTTTCTCAACACACACACCTGGGTGGTCATTATGATATACAAAGTTGGTTAAGGCATTGATGGGATTGGTGTCATTCTAATCTGTATGTGTGTCGATGCAGTGGGAAAAACATGCTAAAGAAGATTGGATTGTGTTACTGAGTGTCAAGTAACGACATGGGAAAGCTTTGAACTGTCAACAACACTTAACACACTGTATGAGAGAAGGGAGATTCTACTAACTGATTCAAAGACTTACGTACTGGATAATCTCTCAGGTTACTCAGTCTTGCTAACACAACAATACTCCACTGATTTAGAATTGCACCCTAATTATATAATGACAAGATTAATGCTACAGAACCACAGGTATTGCCTTTACTTCTTATGTAACACGTTTTTCCTTCTCCACACCTGATGCCTACATTGCCCACAATGCATCTACATGGCCAACAGTTCAGATATGGGTGGGTTTTATGTTAGTAGTCGCTTATTGTTTAGTTGGCCCCTATTTTCACTCTGATCGTCAACAGATCTCTGAAGCTGTATGAAGACTTATCCTGCTTCAAACACTCAAACATCATCCCCAAGAAACTCTCCATCACAGGACTGGATGACTGCAGTCTGACATCTCCATGACGTCTGTCGGCCACCTGAGGGACTTCACAGGCCAACTGCTCGACCCCCTGCAGTTTGCCTACAGTGAAAACAGATCGGTGGACAATGTAGTCAATGTGGGACTGCATTACATGCTGCACCACCTACGGTAGACTCCCCGGGGACCTATGCAAGGATCCTGTTTGTGGACCTCAGCTCAGCATTCAATACCATCATCCTGGATATCCTCCACCACGAACTGACCCATTTCACAGTGTCAGTCTCCACCTATCAGTGGATCAACAACTTCCTGACTGACAGGAGGCAGCAGATGAGGCTGGCGAGCATCACATCCAGCACCCTGGTGCTACCCAGGGTAGTGTCCTCCCCCATCTGCTCTTCTCCCTCTACACCAACGACTGAGCCTCAGGGGACCCTTCTGTCGAACTCCTCAAGTTTGCAGACGACACCACTGTCATCGATCTCATCCGGGACAGTGATGAGTCTACTTATAGACGGGAGGTGAAGCAGCTGGTCCTCTGGTGCGCTCCAACCACCTGGAGCTAATCCTTCTCAAGACCGTGGAGATGACAGTGGAATTAAGGAAAGCCCCCCTACACCCCCCACCCTCACCATACTCAACAGCACTGTGTCTACTGTTGGCACTTTCAGGTTTCTGGGATCCACAACCTCCCGGGACCTACAGTAAAGTGGACCTCCCACATAGACACCACCAGGAAAAAGGCCCAACAAAGATTGCACTTCCTGAATCAACTCAGAAAGTTCAACCTGCCTCAGGAGCTGCTGATAATGTTTTACACCACCATAATCTAGACACATACTGTTCAAACTTCTCCCCTCCAGTAGGCATTACAGATCACTGTACGCCAAAACAACCAGATACAAAAACAGGTTCTTCCCACAGGCTGTTACTCTGATAAACGATAAACATACACAGAGTGCTAGAACAATCACTGTGCAATAACCCTAGGACACAACAACCACTGAAAGTGTATATATGAGATCATTTATACTCATTTTATGTAATGTATATATTATTATCCTCCTTATCTGACATGAATCTATTCTAATGCTTTAATGTAAATACTGCAAAACATCTACTGTACCTCTTGTAAATGAACCCATCTGTTATATAATATCATCATTTATTATCAGCATCCTTTGCAGTCCTCACCACTGCCTTATTGTCTTATAGGCTTGTACATATTAGTTTACTGTTTAATAGTATTTGATGTTTAATGTTTGGACATGGAGAGCACAGTTCAGCTCAGTTAAATTATTTGTGTTTGTAGACATACAAAGCCAATAAAGCTGATTATGATCCTAATTTCTGTGTCACTAGCCTGCAGCGTAGTTGAGAAGGAGGCTACAGAGGTCTGGTTAGCTCACTTTTTTCAAACTCCACAATCCCTGATTTTGTAGTCTTTGTCCCCCGCCTCAATGACTCTGAGTGAAATCACTTGAGGTAATTTATCAGACTTTGCGCAGCTCCCTGTGGAGCAACAAAACAATTTGAAGAACCTATAGCAGTACTCTCCAACGCTTGTTAACTGTTTTTATGTGAGTTTGTTTCTTTCATTAATCCAATTCCTGACTGAGTTTCTTGAAAAAAACTAGGTCTGTGCCCACTCAGAGTTTGTGACATAAATCTGAGGAGTCAAAAACTGAGGAAAATACACCAAGAACTAGATGTTGTCTGCCCTTTTGGTTTTGTTTGACACAAGTCAGTATTTGAAGCCTAGGACTGGTTTTTGACTTTTTAAAACTTTGATTCTGCAAACTCTGAATTGACTGATTCATCTGGCGTTGTGAGGTCAAACCACTGTTTCTCAGGTATAAGTAATGGCTCTTATGACAGCTTCCAACACGTACTTTCATATGAAGCCTGTTTAAAATACAGTTAATTTAGTCTATTGTGGTAAATGTGCAGCATGGTGCATTCCTGCTCTTTTACTGGCATTCATTTCTCTAACTGCATACCTTCAATTCTAGTTGTGGTTACAGTAGCCAAATTCTATTAACCCAAAGTGTTTGTCCATGCCTCCTGAAAGGAAGAGGCGGACTTAAGATTAACCAATCAGTGCCATGGATGGGAATAACGCCACTTTTTAGTATTGCCAAGCTTTGGGTCTCAACAAAAAAGAAATGAAAACTAAATTGATGCCACCTTTAACACAAACCAGTGTGTTGGAATGGCCTATGAGTTGGTTGTGCATTTGTGCCAAAAAAACTACTGTGATTTTTTATTTCACCCTTTAACGAGCATGAGATGAAACAGAAAAAAAGACCCTTCAAAGAGGATAAAACTTGAGTTTAGCTACTGACTTTCTCTTATTAATGTCTACATGCCGGTGCTCTCCCTCACAGCCACATGGAGTTTTTTAGACGTCAGAGCAGGAGAAGATTTTTTTGGAACTAAAACACCTCGAAAAGCTTTTTCTGTCAAGTTGAATCTTCAGTTTCATCACATTATACACGCTGCAATGGAGTGCCACTTAATAATTGAGTGCCATTTACTCTGCTATAAATGGAAAGCCAGTGACATTATGGATACCTAGATGAGTTTCTTCTGTTGGTTGAGTTTGAGCACGGAAGAAAATTTGTATACAAGAAAAACTGTTCTGTTCATGAGTTTTAAAGAAGAAGAAGAAAAATGCCTGGCTCCATATTTGGAAAACAGAGTTGCCTTATTTTGTGTTTCTTTGCTTTTTTTTTATTCCCAGGTCTTTTTAATTTATTGTGCTGCTTATATATTTATGGCAACACACTTAGTAACTGTCACACACTTTCAAAGCCAAAAACAGTCCTGGTAAACCCCCAGCATTGTCACTGGAGTCTAGTTGGAACTACACTCATTCTTAAACACTTTGCACTCACACTTTGCTGGGAGCCCATAGCCACAAGTTATCTTTGCCTCTCCGGTCTCACAGCCGTGGAGGGAAGCACACTCTTTTTTTAGCATGGGACCTGCAGCACGGTGGATTGCTCCGTCCACTGGAAAAAAAGAGAGAGAGAACATTCAGAGTTGGCCTAAATATGTCAATATCCTGCAATTTAGGGGCTCACATGGTGTCTAAATGCTGTTTCAAGTCAAGCACACACATCTATAGATATCAAATTTTAGTGCTTAATGAACCTGGATAATTTTAGTGATGAGCTGATGAAATCCTGCTCTAGCAGGTTGCTAACTTCTCACCCTGAATCCAGTTTTTCTTTTAATAAGTCAGAGCATCTGTCTCCACACGTCAGTCTATTTAATGGATTGTAAGGCAACTGCCTTAGTTAATTACCTGATTTAATGTCTTATTACGGACTCAGCTGACTTTGACTTTTTGGTCAATTAGTCTTTATTAATTACATTTTCATATATCTGCATAATACTCAGGAATGAGTATCTATCCTTGATCCACACCGCATCAAAAAACCGTGACTGTGTTCATTTCCAGGAGGGCAATGATGCAGGAAAAAGCAATTTTTTACAGCCGTGCCAATTACAGTTTGAGTCATAATCTTTGCACCTCTCACAGCCAAGACACATTTCCTCAAAGTTAATATTTAGACCATCTGGATCTCAAGCAGCTTTTTAAGTCATATGGACCCACCAAAGCAACATTTAACAAAAGGCAAAATAACTTATGATGCCAGTAGAAAGTACACATAATTTTTATGAAAAAACACAATTTCATCCTACATGATTAGCGACTGATGATTTTGACATAATGCAACTGAATAAAACATTTAATAGATCATTGTTTCGTCACAAGAGACATCAAAAAGTCATGAAGCCAAGCTTGCAAAGCGTTTTCTTCCTTCATGTCATTTTAAAACTAAATCGATTTTATGAATTGTGGACATTGATCAAAACAGAAGTTCAGACTGCTACTTTGCCTCAAGCAGTGAGCCAATCAGGAGCTTGTTTCGATTGAGTATGCGGTCTAGAAATTACGATGATAAGCCAAATTTTGTATCAACACTATTTACAATCTTTTTATAAAGTGTTTTCTCAACGTATCATTTAAAAACAACAGGAAGCAAGAAGGAAGATTAAAACGAAAAATCCCTGAACAGACTCAAAAAAAAAATGCTGACATTCATGGTCTTTGTCTTGAGAGCCCTTGGCCACCAGCACACCCTGAGTCACAAAATCTTCACTGACAGCTATTTTAATTTGCTTCCCCTGGAATATCTGTTTTTACAGTAAAATATCAAAGTCCAGCGGCTGAAGAAACATTCTTTGAATGCTTATTTTGATGCACTAAGGTAAGGATAGGGGAAGATTGTTTTTATTTTACATATGCAACAGTGTCTTTAAGCACAAGGCATGGCAAAAACTGTTGAACTTAAGTCAGCATTTCTTATGGTACTTACGCGCATTAGCCACTTTTTGGTACTACTGTATTTTCTATAAGAAAGGTTTTAATTTAGCCACAGCTTTAATGATAAGGGTGGTAGTTTAGAGTAGTGTTGATCTGGACTGCATTATATGGAAAGCTGTTCCCAATAATTAATCGTCATGAGAGTGGAAGACTATTATAAATACCTTTTAACATAGTGCACACAAGTACTGTTGAACGAGTCCACTATCTGCTACAAAATCAACGATAACATGAACCAGAATTATTAACAGCAAAACTAAGTGCTTAGAATAGATTACATTTGATTGTATAAGCTTTTCTTATGATATAGACTATTCATTATTGTAGCCGTTCTTACATTTGAAAACAGTGTATTGCCCCCAGATGTAGTATATACTGTGAATACAATAATATGTAGAAGACAGGTCTGTTGGACTGTATACAGTTAAAGACTTATCTCAGTGTCATACCAGCCAGTTTGCTCATATACGTAGTAACCACACAGTTATTTCAGAAACAGGTAACTGAGCATTGACTTTCAGCAATCTGTGAAAATATTTTAAAAAATGAAGTCAATGCGAAAGTGCAAAATCCTGCAGTTCATCCAGTGTCTGCTTGAGGCTGATTCAGCGGCGTGTTTATTCACCAAGAGCTCCAGCAGGGGTCTGGTGTTATAATGTTATTGTGTTAAGTTGGCGTATTACATGTGGTGCCAGGCTGCGGTGTGCTATGCCGTGCTAAGCCATTTTGAACTGGGCCGCATTGTAAGCTAAGCACAAGTATGAGGGTGTGAAAGGAGAGCCCTGAACGCTGGCTAACTCCTCAGGGTGCACAGAAGCAAGTTCAGATACCATCCTCACGCTGTGTGTGTGTGTGTGTGTGTGTGTGTGTGTGTGTGTGTGTGTGTGTGTGTGTGTGTGTGTGTGTGCGTGTGCGTGCGTGCATTTTAAATATTGATGCTGAGTATATCTTTGTCAAAGCATGAGCGATACTGCGCACAAATGTTTTTGTGTGTGTGTTTTTTGCGACTGTGTGCATGTGTATGTGAAGAGACGTAAAAGTGACACAGTGACACGCACTCTCAACACACATACACACTGCACACAGCACAGTAACTTTGGAGCAGCCCTCCTCTGAAATAAAGAAAGTGTGATAAGACGAAGAGATGGAAAAGAGAGAGAGGGAGGGAAGGAGGAAGGGAGGGAGGGGAATAAGAGAGAGAGAGCAGCAGATATAAAAATAGTCTGCAGGGAGATAAGGAAACAGGCATGAAAAACAGAATCAAAAGAAATTGAAATTGAACTGAAACGTAAGCCAACAATACTTTCTGTTTTGTGTCATGTTTCATGTTTGACAGAGACATAAATGTGTGCATGTGTGGGTGTGTGGGTGTGTTGGTGCGTGTGTGTGTGTGTTTTTATGTGTTATGGTGAAAAGTGGCCTTTTCCCCCAGTCTTTGTGAGTTGAATGCATAGCCTTGAGCTACAGCAATGCTTTCTGAACTGGGTACTGCTCTGCTCAGTCCCACACATAGAAAACTGTAATGTTTGGTTACGGACACAGGCAAAGAATATATAAATTAAAGCTCATATACAAAACAACCCACACAAGAGTATGCATGCATGTAGAACAAATGGCTATGCCATGAAACCTGTTTAAAATACAGTTAATTTAGTCTATTGCGGTAAATGTGCAGCATGATGCATTCCTGCTCTTTTACTGGCATTCATTTCTCTAACTGCATACCTTCAATTCTAGTTACGGTTACAGTAGCCAAATTCTATTAACCCAAAGTGTTTGTCCATGCCTCCTGAAAGGAAATTTCAGCTGACTTCCTGTTTCCTCCCTGCAGACATGAATCGGATACGATAGTATGATCATAACACTCAGCTAGATTTTCTAAATTATATTGGACCATTTGAATATAGTTCTGGTAATTTCAAGGGGTTGGTGATGCTAGAAAAAAATTAACAGGTTTTCTAGCTGCATCTGTTTGCAATGATTGTGCATCTTTCGGCCAGTGTCATGTGATGAATACAGACGTTATTAAAGGAGAATCTGGTGACCAATTTGTATGTTCCGCCTCCTAGTGTAACTGCCATTACAGCGGTTGCAATCTCAGTGTCTTGCGGCCTTGATACAGCAACTTGAGGGCTTTGTGACTTTAAGGTATGTAATTTTTCTTGCAGAAGTTAGGTTCGTCTTTGGAGGACAGTCTCTTAAAATATGGAGATATTACCGCCGTGTTCTTGTTTAAAACTTCAGTAGGTGCACAACTTCAAATTGCAGCCGGCTCATTCTTTCCTTTTAGCTGCAAATGACTACACACTCCATCACATTAACTTTTACATGAAACGGGCTTTGTGCACTCAGCCAAAGAAGCCTTTGTTTTCCTCATGTTTAACTTAGATTGCTCTTAGTCAAATGGAGATGAGGAGAGAGGAACAGAATGAGCCCCCTCCCTCTCTCTCTGTACCCTCTCTGAACCCGGTGAGCAGGATTAATAAATTGTCCTACACCTCTTCCCTCTCTCGCTGACTCTTACCTCTCTCATGTAGAGAGCTGTCCCTCTAACTACACTCACTGAATACCGCCCTTGTTAGCTCTCCATCAGCCCTGTGGTAACTTCTGACTCTGTGGGAGCCGGTGTAATAGCTCAGCATGAGCACTGCACGCTACTGAGTAGATTCAGACACTGTTCTGTCACTTCAATGCGGTCAGAAATATGAAGGGGGGATTCATGAGCGGGGGGGGAAGGATGCGTTTGAAGTAGAGCGCCACTCGTAGTACAGAGCAGGCTTATATGCAGGTTTATTAGGCAAAGATGGACTGTGACTGCGTGAATAGAAGATCAACAGATAGAGTCAAAATTAATGGAATTAAACTAAATATTGACATGTTTAAGAAAAAAAAGAAACAAAGAACAAATAAGCTGGTGTCTTAACTGTCACACATGATCGGATGAACTATTACTTGTGGTTTTAGCAGCACTGGTTGCATGGCTGTAAGGAGGCTCAGTCAGTACATTTACTTGCAGTTAGAAAATGTCGATTTATTGTGTTAGTCTGACTAAACCTGGTGTATGTGTCAGTGCATTTGTCAGTGTGTCTGTGTTTGCGTAAGTGTTTGTGTGTAGTCTGAGTGTCTACGGATAGTCTTGCATCAGCCAAACGTCTTTTTGGAATTATGATTGTGTGATCAACAACCACTCAAGGTAGCCATGATTCCCAATATTTGAAATGCCTCTCTTGGGGAATAAAGAAAAAAATAAACTTAAGAGAAAAAAAAGTCCGACAAAGTCACATTCCCAATCTACTATTTGTAAAAGAAGTTAAGGAGGAGGCATGCAGGGTAGTACTCATAATGTTATTTCTGATTTGAATATGTAGAATAAAAACTGAATACAAATGAGGTACCTATCACCTGGTGGCAACATGCATGAGCCCTGCAAACTGTAGAACTGAAAAAGATTAACAATTCTGTGCTTCACTGTGAATCACTGTCCCTTTAGAGGTAAAAAGTCAATTCTATATTGGCTCAATACACAGCACCATGTATCAGGGTGATGTATCCCTCATTAGGACAGTGGAGGCAGGGTGAGCCCTAACCAAATTAGCATCACTCCAGTGTCAAAGGATACTTGTTGTTCAGACTCCACTGACTCTGTCGCATGCAAATGGGGAACCCCAACTACTCAACAATCAGTCATAATTGGCTACACCTAATGCCACTAACAGACATCAACAGATTATAATGAATTAATCATGAATTTAATTTATGTAATGATACACACAGAAAAAAAATATTTCAGAAAGTGTCAAACTAATTTCCATATAAAAAACCAGAATTCATTATGTAGCTCCATTAACATACAAAATATCACTCCAACGTTTCCACTGACTGAAGCCTGGTTTTTTACAGAAAGAGAGAGAGGGAGGGAGACACCAAACAATAATTGAGAGATGTAGAAACTCAAAAAGAGACAGAGACGGAAGAGACGGGGGATTGAAGAGCACAGTTGGACAAAGAGAAATGTGTTTGGAAGAGGATCAAGAGAGAAAAAAGGGTGTGTAGGTAAAGAGAGTGAGAGGGGCTAAAAACAAAAGAGGAAGAGATGAATGGTGAGCTGGGTTTTAGAGAGGAGAATGGATAAAAAGGGTGTATTGATGGATGGATTGTGGGGTTAGAAAAGAGAGCTTTGGCTTTGTTAGACCAGTGACCAGCCAGCAGCAGGCGGCTGACCAGTTTAGGTGTTATCCTTCTCTCCCTCGCAGGCTTTGTATTGACTCACTCTGGGGTAGAACATTTAGGGAGGGATGGAGAGAAATAGGGGGACTGGGAAGTGATAATTGGCGATATGCTTACCTGGCAAGGAGCCTACAACCCCCAGCAGGACACACTAACAAACACACACACACAAGCTGACACACGCCTGATTGCAGTATTGTATGCCAGGTCAAGCTTTACCTACTGCGAACCCCCACCACCTTAGCTTACAAACACACACACACACACACACACACACACACACACACACACACACACATACACACACACACACACACCAAACATGCATAATCACACACAGGCAGATTGACAATAGGGTAAAACCAATCCCGAGGTCTCTCCTATGGAATACTAATATTGCTGCCCTTGCCAGCTGACCTCTTATAGGCCAAACAGGCTGTCTGTCAAACTAATGGGGCGGAACGCTGGCATATTGCTTTCCCACAATCCCTCAGCAGAGCCAGGACACTCATTTACTTCAGTCAGCTTGTTGCCAAGGCAACATTTAGGATGGGTCTGGTGGTGGATGCAAGCACACACATGCATACTGCTCCACACACTGTTATATGCACACACTTTTATATGCCCTATTGTATGCATACAAACTTAAAAACACCAATGCCTTCAGACACAAAACAACCTGTTAAATACCACCATGAACACACACACACACGAATGTAGAAGGTAGATTAAATGCTCATTGCCTACAGTATCTTCTTGTGTCTGTGACACAAAACCAATCATCTGCTCACTCCCTTTATCCACAAGGTTTGAGGTTTGTTTACAGATGTCAACTTTAACAGTAGTTCAGTCTTTTAATCCCAAGTTATCCAGTGTTAAAGGGTTCTGTGTTTGTCCCCCCAGATATTAATTAAGAAATGTAAGTGAATACAAGTTCAATTGTGATCATCGGTTGTGTGCTTCATCAGTAAGTATTAAAACACAGCAACTAATAAGAGACAGACCCTGCCTTCATGGCTGGTTCTCATCCTTTGCTCTCTGTCCCCACAGACACAGAACAGGATCTCTGATACCAGCTGTCTGTGTTTGATACTATGTGTCTCGGTTTAATCGGTAACTTGTTATTACACCAGAGCAGCACATCAGAGATGTTGAGGAGTTGCTGTAGAATAACTTTAGCTACATTGCTGTGAAGATTCTCAAGTGTAGGATTTGATTTTTTTCATGTCTATCTGAACTTGAAGCCTGCATTCCATACGTGTGATGAAAGCAAGTTGTTGTAATTATTCTTCCTTTCTGGGCTGACATACCAGTAAGTGTGCTTAAAGGGTAAAAGCTGAAGTGGCTATGCACTGCAGAGATCTCCAAAGCTAGTGGTCCTTAGGTTTGAACGATAAAATATGCTTGTATCGTTGTACAAGAGAAACACAGTGGTTAAGTTGATGTGGTTTTTTTCTTGTTGTTTTTTTAGGATGGGAACTGCAATGGCATACTATTTGGCAGGGTATTCTATCCTCAATCTTTAAGATGCTATGATGCCCTTCGCATTTTAGATGACTGGTCAGCTGAATCAACTACTGTAAATCTGCTGCAATCTGATACTTTACGAGGCACTAAACTTTTATAACTGAATATAAGCAAGACACACACTTTCTCTTTCTTTCTCTAACTGATTAAATCTGATATTTCAAATTACAGATTAATAAAAATACATTAAAAAAAGAGATTCCTAGGTAAAATAAGATAAAGGACCAAAAGTTGTTATGGGGGTTGGCTTTTAAATGACCATGTCACGATAGCAGAAAGCTCCATGGACCAATACTTTCAGCCCATGGCGATAGAACACATTGTAAATTGGCCCAATTCAACCTGACCCTCAAATGTTGGGACCCTCAAATGTTGGGATCCTCGAATGTTATGACTACAGCAATTGACCTATCACTAAGCCCGGCCTCATTCGCGCACTCAGACAAACAATCGGCTCGCTGCCCAAACAAACAATGGCAGCTGTCAGTGTCAGAGACATATCGCAGGATGCTGCACAGGGAGTTTTGGGGACAGAAAGACCTTATTTCACACAGAAGCCATCAAAAGGGTCTTCACTATGTCATGGAGGGTTATGTTCAGCATTTGCAGGTAGATAAGGTGGGTGACTAGATCAAGTTGGAAGCAAGAGTTTACAGGTCCCAGTGAAAGAGGGAGAAGCCTCATCTTGTATTCATCACCTTTTTCATAGACCAGCGTTGAGGCAGAGATACTGTGTTGAGAAGAGCTTTCATTGGACAGTCTGCTTATTATTTCTCCTACAAGTTTTTAATGCTCGTAGAAATTGTGAAAGGTATAATATGCAACATTCCGATTATTAATATAGCAATACTGAAAAATACCTGTGTAAATACATGTGGAGTAATGACTTTCTAAAAAGAGAGAGGACACCCTCCCTCTCCAACCATTAGCCCTTCTAGCACATGGGTTAAGAGAGACATGCTCTGCCCAAACTGTAACTAATTACTGTAAAACATACGGGGAATTTTCAACAGTAATGTACTGAACACAGTTGATTACTGTAAAACACATAAGAAAAGATCATCCTTACTGTTACAGCAAGCTATTGTAAAATTGAAGGGTATAGTACAGTTTTTTTGTAGCTTAAAACCACCCATCTGCTCAGAAACATGTCGGCACATGTCCCACCACTTAAACTAGCATACAGTCAACTTAAAGAAGGCTAAAAGATGACGTTTAAAACAAGCGTTAAGAATTTTAATTTTACTAAGAAGAACTTGTTATAAATACACAACGGACAAAGCTCTCTAACATGATTTGTTAATGGACCATTTCAAATTAATGTTTGTGTGTTCAAGTGAAAATCATTTTAACCTTGTTGTTTTAGAAAACAGAGAAACTCCTCCAGCGAAAGACATCTTTGAATCCTCTTGGACTTTGAGTGCATTGGCAGTTTTGTATTTCACACTTGATATTATATATACTCCTCACAGAACTGTTACAAGGAGTAGCCAACTCAAGAACAACATGTTTGTTGTCATTTGAAGGTTAAAAGTCTCAGCAGTGTGTTCTGTCTCAAATGTGCAGCCACAGATTGTTTTTGTTTTTTTCATTATTTTCAACATGAGTCATATCTCCTTGGAGATGGAAAGTAAAGACAGGGTTCATTACTGACAGTACCTACATTGTATACATGTTGTGCTGATTACATATACAAAGGGCTTGATTTATAACTTGCAGGAAACTGTCTTATTTTTATTTTTTTTAATTAACTTAAAATGAGTCTCTTACTGAATGTGTTACTGAATGTCAAAGGCAGTTCATACAAATGTTATGGTGAAAGAACATCTCATCATTTTGGAAATGAACTATCGGTACATAGTACAGATACTCAAATACTGTTCTGTAGCTGACTTGTGCTCCACTTGGGTTTATTTACCGTCTCTCTTACTTTTACGCAATTCAATCTCAAAGGGGAAAAAAAAACAATCTTCACTCCACTGAATTTAGGCAACATCTTAAGTTTGGCTCCTATTTAAAAAAATCAGATTAATAATGCAAAATAAAAATGCTATAGTGTCAATGTCTTTATTGTTGGCTGAGGGGTATCCAGTAGTAGCTTATGTAAATAGATTTATACTACTCAATGAAAAGCAGTTTTATCAGTATCAGCTGCAAAAAATCAAGTGAAGGCCCATTAATGCATCAAAAAGTAGAACTTATTTATATGATTATATCCTGTAGTAGACCATGTTTCCTGGTAACCTTTTTTGCCCCTCCAGAGTGAAGTTTGATGCTTTTTTACTTTTGCTTAAAGAGTTTTCAGTGCGGTGCAATATTTGTAAGAGAGTATTTATTTACTCTTTGGACATTCTTCGCTTCTCAGTAGTTTACTTCATTTAGGAATATCAATACCAGCTGTATATATTGTACTTGATTTTTGGTCGCTCTATATGTCGACAATTTACCACCTTTTTTTGTTGTTGCTTTAATCCCTGCATCGGTTGATTAAATGATAGCTGTGTCATTTAACACAGAGCAATGGAGCAGTGTAAAAATGGCAGAAAGCTAAATATAATGGTATAAAAAAGAGAATTGAAAAGTCAGGGAGAGGTCAAAAAGCTTTTTGGAGGGCATTCAGTTTTATTCAGTTGGCTCTTGTAGAGCTCATGCTGTCTCAATGTTAAGTTGAAGAAAGGCTTCTTTACAGTTAAACATGAAGCAATGCCATCCCTACTGCAAACTGATAGCTGTGATTCATGGCTCACCAGAGTGAATGAAAGAGATTACCTGATAGACTCCTATTCAGGAGTGAGAAAAGGCGACATCAATGTTAAGTGACTGTAACTAAAGACATATAGGAAACGAATCATTGCACCACATCTGATGTAAATTATATAACGTGAACACTTTTTTAAATTGCCAGACATCATTCAATCGTGAGAGACTGATCACCTACATCTGTCCAGAGTTCAATATTTCATGAACACATTTGATGTATCAATAAAACTTGACTTTGTGCTATATTGGTTTACAGTGAATTAGAAAAATGTATCACTACAACCACTACATGAGGAGGATTATTACATGGTCATCCAGCTCTTCACTGAGTCAAAGTCTAATTTCAAGACCTTCATCATTTCATTTTGGTGACATGTTGCACATTTTCAAATACATTTTTGATGAATCATTTTCACAGAGCAAATACAGGACATGTCTATGCACATTTTGAACCGGATTTTGGAGAGAACGAGGGTTAATAGGGGCCATGTCCCTGTCCAACATGAGTCAATTCCTTCATATAGTGAGAGCACTTTCAAAGACTGGAAATAAAATAAACTGTGGTTATTCAGAGTCAAAGTACACACCAAGGTTCAGCCACAGTGTCTGTGAGGCTTTCTGCTGTTGAATCAAGCAGTGTTAGCGTATTCAAATGGACCTCCTTACCCTTATTTGTATCAGGGAGTTCGACTCTAATTGTTGCTGTGATTTCAAACTGATTGGATTTTAAAAGTCGGCATCTGAAGTGAACATTTTGATTTAACTGAGGGTCTATTGTATTGCAAATACAAAATGTGCTTTTATTCTCTGTTTTTTTTTTAAATTTTCTTTTTATTCTTCCATTTTATTTCACTTTATTGTACGACATGTTATGAATTGAAGCACTTTGAGTCTGCTTTGTGTATGAAAAGCGCTATACAAATAAACTTGCCTTGCCTTAACTGAATTGACAACTTCAAGAGTTCAGCCTTCATTGAAATCAGCAATGCTGTTTTTAAAACTTTTTTATTGATGCTTGAAAAGTGCTAAGTACACAGCCTTTTATCCCTTTAGACCTTTTATATTTTACTGATGGTTGATGACATTTTGGTGAAGGTCGTGAACATGTGAAAATAACACTTCCATGCACTCCACATCCCAGATGTACAAACTGACATATGGTGACCCAGAAGAAGAACCACATACAAACATCAAAGCAGGAGTGCTGGTTCACACTAAGTTTTCATGGCATTTATTCCAGATCAAACTAACATATAGACCGTGTTTATTTGTATTTATAGTAGGCTTGTGGTAAATGTCTGGTTGACTGAATATTCAATCATTATATACTGTAGCCTTTTTTTCTCTTTGGAAAATCCATCCAAGCAGTGAAACGGCAGATAAACTCTGATAAAAATGAGCAAACGCAGCCAGTGGACATAAAAAAGGTTAATTTCCTGCCCTTGAGTTGGTTGTTGATGTGCTGCCTGAGCTCAGCACTCCTCCAGATTGAAGTGCAAAAACAATGTCGGCAGGTGTGCGTTTGATCTTACCGAATGACATTTACCCAGGTACCCTTGAGAGTGAGTAGTAAAGAACTGTAAAGACCTTTTGTTGCCTCACCTCCAAGGATTCAAAAAAGAAATCTCAGTGAAGCTGAATGAAAGGGTTCCTCTGTGCAGATTGTGATCATGGTGAATGGAAGTGGATACATAATGATTTGTGTTTTATTTCCACTTTATTCTGCACTTGCATCCATCCGTCTGCTTTAGTCTTCCCGCTCGCACCATCCTCTCCCTCCCTCCCCTTGTTTGTTCCATTCTTTCCCTTGTCTCTACCCTTACTCCTCTCTCTCTAATTAACACCTACTGTAGGCTCTATATGCCTTTGCAAACCCCGGAGGACAGAGCTGGAGAGAAAGACATAGAGATGGAAATCAAAACAATAAGGAAGTGAAGAGAGAAATTGACTGAGCCAGAAAGAAAAAATGGTAGAGAGTGTTATAAAGAAAAAGACAAAATATGCAGACGGCGTTTGTTGGATATGGAGCCTGCTCCAGCCACTTGGTGGAATTTCTTCAAATGAAACAGATGTTGAGTTTAAATTTAACTGAATGAACATTTAAAAATAACTAAACCGGGGCGACCAACATAAACATGCTCACACATGAGAGGCACACATGCCCAGAGTCTGACACACACATATTCACTTCCTCTCTTCAAACCATCTGTCTTTGTAGAGCCATCAGAGACATGAAGAAACATCAAACAGAGCTGTAGATATCGAGGTGCTTGACTGCATGTATGTGTGTGTGTGTGTGTGTGTGTGTGTGTGTGTGTGTGTGTATGTGTAGCAACAGGACACAAGAGTGTGCAGCTCTTTTTTAGCTTGAGGCTCAGCTGGTGGAGCCTGCGCGTGTGTGCTGACTGCTCAACAGAACACGCAAATGGCTCCCTTTGAGATGACTACATGAATGCACATGCATGCATACATACATATACAGGTGTGCCTATTGATATGTCACCATGGAGACTGAGAGGCAAAAAATTAAGCATCCACACATCCACACCCACAGGTACATTCAATTTGGAAAGTTAAAAGTAGCAGAGATGGTCTGAAAGGCTAAAACTGTTTGTTAAAACTAAGACAAAGGAAACCACAGGCAAATGCAGCATTGCCAAAATGTGCACGCATTAACAAACATAAAGGCCGACAGGCCGGTGGAATTGAGTGTGTGTGGACGTGTACATATTTTAGTGAATGCGGTTGCTGCATTAGCTGTACAGATTTATTACAAGTATCGATCGAGCATGGACTTCCAACATCACACGCACGCAGCAAAGCACTGAGTCAACAATACACTGAAAAATGACTGTTTATATCCACAGCACTTCACACCCATAAATTACAAGCTATTGACATTGCACCTGCAAACACACACACACACACACACACACACACACACACACACACACACACACACACACACACACAAACGGGCAGACACAGACACACACGGCTCAGCATGCAAACGCACACCTGTTACAACAAAGAGCTACCTGGCTGCTACCAAATACAAAGAAAAACACAGACAGACAGACCATCAACACACACACAAACACGCACGCACGCACGCACGCACGCACGCACGCACACACACACACAGAATGATCCAGCGTCCACAGAAGACTTTATGCAGCATAAAGCTGTACTATGAATTGCAACAAGTATCTTAGCAAGCAGACAAACACACAAAACCAAAGGATCAGACAGGTGGTGACTTACCTCCACCTCCTCCGAGCAGAGTCTTGTTGGCTGAAGAGAGAAAATAAAGAAGAAATATTTCTGAAAAACAGGCCAGAGAACATTTAAACCAGAGCTGAAATAAACAAACAATTCATCAAATGTTGGGTGGGCAGAAAATATTCAGCATCAGCTTTGAAAATCATCTATTATGTCAATCACTTGTGAATGCCAAACTAAAAATATTTGACTCAAAGACAGTTGAACCATCCAAAATTCATAAGATGAACAAAAACACATCACATTGTGCTAGGAGAACTATCGATTTTCTTACTTTAAGTTTCAATAAGTAATTCACTGACGCATGAAAAGTGAAAATAAGTGGTGAAGTCAAGGTTAAGTTAGTATCCAACTCAGAAGCCTTTGTCCCACTGAGTGCATTTTTTCAGACAAAAATGTTTAATTGCCTGATTCCAGCTCCTCCACTGAGGAGTTTTTATTCTTGTTTGTGTTTATATGTTTGTAAATTAAAAAGGATTTTTGGTTTGGATGCCGACTTAACAAAACACCACAACATCCCCCCTCACCTCACAGGTTGTGATGAGCATTTGAAATTGTATTTAATGGAATAAACAATAAGAGGATTAATCAAAGTTGGGTTTTATTTCCCCAAATTCATATCAAAATCACCAATGATTCAGTCCTCTACGGTAGGAACATTTGTAAGCAAAACCTTGAGATACTTTTGAATATATGAATATAAAATATAGACAACACTTAACAATTAATTTAATCAGTATTGACCTGACGACAATCCTGAGCGGCTCCATAATCCAAAAAGAATTTGACCAAGATTCATGAAGATAGGGTCAGTATGTAATTGTGTTTAAAAACCAACAGCACTAAAGACAAGTACGTCTCCCCATTTGTCCGTTAGAACAGAATATGTTATTGGCGTCAGCATTTCTCAACAAGAGTGGTTCTTTGTGTGTTTCCTCAAGGCTCACAGGGCTTCGGGATTTTGCCAACTAGCAGTATAATTACATCACCTGGAATTGCAGGTGTAACTCAGTCTCTGTTTGGATGAGATCGAGAAGCAGCAGGGTCGGAGTCCCGTCGGCGAGGACTGAGACACATCACAAAATAAGAAAGAGTTGCTTCACTGCCTGCAAAACTAATAAGTGAACTAGTGCTGAGTGTATAGAGTCCAAAGGAAAAAATAAACAACTCCGTGAGAAGACACAGGCAGGCAGTATGGATCAATGTCAGTTGTTCAACAAGGAAACTAGAAAATGAATTCCAGAAAACCAGGCTGAGTCTCTGAGTCTCAAATCATTACGTCCCTGCACATGTTTAAAGAGTGAGATTGTTGGAAAGGTGATAATGCTGCTGCTTCTGACATATTCATTATCCAAGTGTTTTTTCTCACCCACACATTCATAAACTTGTGAAGTCAGCAGTGCTAGCCTGAGGACATCTGCAGCACAGAAAACTCTAAACTGAGCACACACACCTAAGAAATCATGTTTTCCAATTATTTTCCTGCTCGTGGATCAAATGTTGGCTGCTGTGACCATGTTAGGAAAATCTGATGAGTGCATAATGTTTATCAGAGTCACGTCAGAAAACACAGAGGACATCTCTCATTTTAGTTACTTTTTGCCAGTATGGGCATTGTGCCAACTGGGTGCCCACACAGACACAGTATCAGGCAAGTCAGTTTTAGAAAGATTAAATCCCACAGCCGTCTGTCTCTCTCAAGAATCCGCTAGTCTTAAACATTTCACCGTTCCCTACTGCCTCATTAACTGTAAATCCCACTTAATTTGAGTCTCTAAATACACTACACTTCTCTGCATATGTTAACCACTGTCTCTCTAACATCTCCCAGTGTGAATATCTCAGCTCTTTTATTTGAAGACGTGGAACGGCATACAGCATGGATTAAAAAAAGAAAGCTTGTTTTAGAGCTGATAGATCTCATGAGGAAGTAAAAAGTCAGAATCAGACAAATAAAATGTCTCCAAGAAAGTCTCCCATTCATCCTCTGCTGATTAGCTGCAGGCTGTACGTAAGAGGTATATCACACACTGGGCCTTGTTAATCCTCAGCCATGTTGACTCAAACGCCCCGGGCCATATAAACACATCTAAACTCCTGAGAAAAAGTGAAGGGTTTCCTTTTTAGAGACAAATCTGACTGATGGTTCAGCTCTGACACGGAGCTCTGGAATCACTTCTGAAAGTCTGTATTTGTACATTCTCCATAATATGAAAGTTTTATAAATATATTTTGCTGCACTATACACTTGACTGGTTGCTATAGAAAGAAAAATATGACACTGTCAATTTGAAAGCATGAGAGTACTACAACAGGAAGTAACAGCAGCATCACAGACCTGCAAAACCTACAGAATAAAGGTCAGAAGTTTAACTGATAACTGCAAACATTGAGAAATATGGGTGTTTTTCTTTTATAAATGAGTTTGCAAATTCTCTGTATGGTGACCCAATGAATCCTTATTGGTCATTTAGCGTGTAATTTTAGAATTACATTTTTTTTTCTTTTTTTTCTTGTTAATTATTCAATTTTAAATCTCCTAGCACTTCATCATATGTCAGGTTGGATATGTGTACGTTATGTAAATCTATGGGATGTGTAAAATTCCAATGTGTCAAACACATAAATTATAGTTAGTCTAAGTTTGCATTTAAGAAGAGCTACTGTAACAGTACAAAGATACAAAGTGGGAGGGGTTGGATGTCAACAATTATGGTCCCACAGGAATCCAAAGTCATCACAGAGGGGTGAAATGTTATGTTTGAGCTAAAGTTTTACCTCTAATCCTGAATTTTCTAGTTTTTCAAAGCCCTTGACTTTTAAATGGGGCATTTTCAACAGATGACAGATTTCATAAGGGACCTGCAGCTGCCTCAAAACGAGAGAAGTGCACTTTAAATGAAAAATATGGCCGTGGAAGCTTTTACTGTTATGTATCAGTTTATGATGTTTAATGCATTTCAGGACTTATCCTGTGATACATCGTGAAAATGTGTTCTAACAACCGCTTTCTTCTACCTGCCGTGTGTCTACATCAATGTCACTTGACGTCCAACACTTCCCATAATGTCACAGCAATAAAGCCCAGAGAGTGCACTCACTCAGACACAGTGAAAATCTAACAGTCAGTTAAAAAAAAACACCTCTCTCTCCTGTTATTCAACATCTTTTATAGCTGTGTTGTCTTGTGGATTACGGAGGCTGGCATTGGTGTAGAATTTGTATCTCTGCCTCCTCTGTGTTGGATTTCTCCCAGTAAGACTGATGAACGTCTGCTGAAAAACTGTGTGTAAAATAAAAAAAGGTCCTTCTCTCTCTCTCTGAGCAACTGACACCAAAGCCTGGCAGTATCTGATATTTTAGATCACAGAAATTTCTTTCTGCAATCACTCTCCATTGTAACGGCTGGAAATGTCTCAGCGGGAAGCGACACAGTCTGTGGTTGGCAGCTATAGTCAGGAGTAAGGACAAAAAATAGCATAAATGTTGGAGGAATTTTTTTAAGGATTGCAACGGGTGTGTTACAAAAAGAGCTATTTTGCACATTTTCATTTGAAAATGTTACACTTATTTACACATTTAAAGAGATTTCATGATGAAAGAAAGTATCCCAAGAGATCCAGAGCATCGAGTGTAATGTCAAAGCCTCTGTGTGCTAATAACAAAAGTTCTTGCTTGGAATTCTGGAGCAAACTATTGGTAAAAAAAATTGGTGCATGGGGTGCCAGATGGCCAATCAGTTCTAACACGTGAAGGCCATAGTCCTCTTCGCATGGGGCCCTGATGCTTCCGGTAAAATGATAATACAATCCTGAAAGACTAGTAAGAGTAGTAGATCCACAACTTTTGTAACTTTTTACATTCCAACAATCCAACCTTTTTTGAAATTCCAACCAGTTTTATAAACTTATACATAAAAAACAGTTGAAAAGTTGAGTAGACTTAAACTTTTTGCCCGACTATGCATCCACTTCCTGCCAGAGCTCAACTTACGTTTAAAATCAAAAAAGGAGTTGTGTTTTTTTTTTTTTTTTTTACTTAACATCACCATCATTGGCGTCATTTCTGCGCCAACTTTGGGAGTCTGATCGAGACTAGTATTTTGAATGTCAGAGACCAACAATTAGGGCTACCTACATGCAGCGTTTTTCCAGGTGCACATGGGAGTGAGGTTAGAATGATTTCAACTTCTCTCTTGGGTGCTTTCTCTACATCACTTTCAATGTGTACAACCAAGTGCAACACCACGAATGTCTTCGCTTATAATCCATGCTATTCCCAGTTGCACAATCTAATGAAAAGGATTCCAAAGACATGCAAAACACACTCAGCTGCTGCCTCTAGACGTGCTTCATTTGAAGCACACTGAACCCTTAACAATGCTCTTGTCTCGTGTTTAAAAATGTATCAAACACTAATGTAAGGTTGATTACTTACCCTTCATGCAGTGTTACAATATGTTCGCTACAGAGGCTACTAAGAGCACTATATATGGCTTCATAATCATAAACACAGTTGGCTGCACACAACCTATAATCCCACATCCAATTTTCATCTCAGGCAAGATGCTTAAAGTTCAAACACAAGTTCAACGTGTACCTTTTTTCTTAAACAAGTACGGAGAGGAATTTTACTTTATCTCCCAATTTTAAATTCATCTTTCTTTTTATCTTTATTCATTGGATTATATAATTATTAAGATTGCATTATGTAAGGCACAATAGACTCCAGATAAATTATCAATGATGCCATGTAATGCTGCTGTTCTCTGTGTAGATAGATAGCCTCTGAGCCCTGCGGGGAAACAAAGGCATCAAAGCAACCAAAATACTCATGTGTATGCACAATCATGTAGTGAAGAGACGTGGACACACACACGCGCGCACGCACGCACGCACGCACGCACACACACACACACACACACACATATAAAGGTGCAAACGCTTAAACATGTGCATGCACATTCATTGTACTTTCCAGCGGTCACACAAATGCACACACAAACAAACACACACACACACACACACACACTAGAGACAGAGTTTGGGTAGCCTTGGCAACGACAAAGCCCAAAGGTTTGTTACTGAAACCTAGTTAATTATAGAGAGAGAGGGAGGAGAGAGATAGAGAGTAATGTGGATACTCGAGGGAAAGTGTTTCACCATCTGTTAAAAACCCACATGTGCCATCTACTGAGGTGTGTGTGCATCAAGTGTAACTGTGTGTGAGATGTGTGTGAGCATTGGCCACTGTTGTTGCATGAGTAAAGACAAGCACACACACCTCCCCTTCTCCTGTGGCGCAGGATACAAGGATACCAACAGTTTCTTTTTCTTATTGATATTGGACGGCTAATTGGAATAGCTAATACTGAGCAGCTAAATAAAGCGTGCTAGCATCTGCTGCCGAGACACACCGATTATCAGAGCAGGGAAGGGATCAGGGTGACACAACTACATACAGAGAGAGAGGAGGGGGGAGGAGGAGGGCGGGTAAGTCGACTTGAGGAGGAGGAGGGCGCAAGGTGTCAGGGGAGCAGAGGGAGAGAGAGAGAGAAAGGGAGGGGTGATGGAGAGTGAGTGAGAGAGACAGAGACAAAGTGAAAGAGAGTTGAGGGTGGAGAAGGGAGACGCTGGACTAAATTTGCCGGGAACATAAAACAACAAGATGGAGTGTACTTGGGCTTTCTTGGGAGGTGAGTGATCGTAAGGAGGGGCGTAAAAAAGTGGGAGAAAGACTAATAGGAAGAGAGGGAAAGGGGGCTGGATAGATTGATGCATTAAAATCCAGCCAGTCTGGGGAAGAAGAGGAGGTAGAAGTTGGCTGAGACATAAAGAGGATGGAAGTGCTCATTTGCTGTTTGGCTTAGAGTTTAGGGTTTAACCACCTGTATGTGTGTAAATCTGCCTGTGTGTTTAAATGTGACTGTATGAAGATAGTCTACTCTGGGTCATTCTGTGTGTGTGTGTGTGTGTGTGTGTGTGTGTGTGTGTGTGTGTGTGTGTGCGTGCGCGTGCGTGTGTGTGTGTGTGTGTGTGTGTGCGTGTGTGTTTGTGTGTGGAGTGAAGATGATGATGATGAAAACAGGCTAAAACTTCCTTTGTATTAAACCAGTCTTCTATTTTAGCTTTCTTTGGCCCTGCATCATATTTTTCTTTCTCTTTACTCTCCGCACCCTCTCTCCCCTTTAAATTCCCCGAGGCCCCAGAGCAACCTGTTTGTGTATTCCTCCCTCTCCTCCTCCTCCCATCTTGATCATTCTCTCTCTCTCTCTCTCTCTCTCTCTCTCTCTCTCTCTCTCCTCTACCCACTTGTCCTCACCACCATTATACCTCTTTGGGTCATTTAATTTCTGGCGATCATTTAGTTGGGGCACTTGAGAATGTCAATCAATTTGCTGGGGTCCTTGCTGAGAGAGAGCTACGGGTACAACGTAAAATATGAGCAGACATTGTTTTCCTCTATTATCTGAGATAAGATTATATTACAATATAGCTAAACAGATCCTTTGGATAGAATCAAAATCAAACATCAATAAATTACAACAATAAAAGCACTTTTTTCAGTGGCCATATATCTGGTGATGAAGACGGTTTATATTCTGTGCAAATGGAAATCGCACGCTGTACACAAACACTCCATGTAGATTAGTATGGATGCATAACTCCTGCTGAGCTGAATACATTATTTAAGGAACACGCTTCTCATATACTGATTGATTTTATTGCAGTTCTTCCTGTTTTATTGAGTTTTATTGGCTTTTCTCAAATCATCAGAATCTCACCGTGAAAGTGTGTTTTTAAACTTCCTGCAGTCTTTCTCTCCAGTGACATAAAGATTTGATTTTACCCTGAGGTTGTGACTTACACCCTCGGAAGTGAACAGAGAGAAACAATGTTTCATCTTTAAAAACATCTCATCGCATTCGACTTTATGACAAAGCTCTTCAAGAATCCACGTGTGAGGCGTTGTCTAACACAAAACGAGCAGAAGAGTTTGTGTTGATCTGATCTGGCTTCAAACAAGAGTTTAAAGTGACCTAATGACCCTAAAGTGACTAATTAGCTCCAAAACACGTTACCCTGGGTTCACATCTGCAGAGATGATAAGGTACAAGACAGCTGTTTATCACTCTTTTCAAGCTAGTGCTAACACCAATTAGCAGGGGTTCAAGTTTGTGCAGGTGAGCAGAAATGTGTAAGAGTAATTACCAAATGAAGGGTTGATGTATTAAAATGATGTTCCTCCAATCCAAACACTTTTTACAACTTCAGCTCCTTCAACAGAAACATTTTTTGAAGTGAAATTAGTTTTTTCCTCTCAGTGTAGATTGTGCCATCTCTTCAAATCACAGGTGGATAATTCAATTTAGACAAATAATACTATTTCCATTTTGATTACCAATTTTAGATATTGGCGAGGCCATGCAAGTAATAATCAACATACTTAATTAGGGAATCTGCTGATTTTTAATTGCCATTTATAGTTATTTTATGATTTAATAAAGGAAATTATTTTTTAATTCAAAAGTTTTACTCCCACTGGATGTAGAAATCTCTACTTTGCTGATTGTTTCATTGCTTTGCTTAACAACAGACGACTGTTAGTCATGTTTTTTTTATATATAATTTTGGTAATAGCTCTGTTTTAACATAACATATATTTGATTTTACACATACAGAGTCAATAAGACTGACTTCTTATCTCAAATGAACACTTTGGACACTTCTGGCCCATGCTCCTCTTATTATGTAACTCATTTATGTCACGATACAAAACAGTGGCACAGTGGAAGCTGATTTATATT